>JBAMYA010068028.1:0-26138 GCA_037176975.1 Arrhamphus sclerolepis
CCTCTAACATTTAACAATACAGGACAAAACTGATTAATGTAATGTGGATCAAGACAAAGCATTGAAGTCATGAATTTATTTTGAGAAGTGATAGTTTATTTCAAAGGAAAAAATCAAACAAAAAACCAGCAAACCAAGAACCAACAAGAGAAAGTTAATTTGTAGTTGTAAACATATTTTCAGGGTTTAACCCCTTTTTGTCTCTCCCACAATGTTATTTTTCTTTCCTACAGCGTCCATTATAATTACATGTTATGTAATTACTACTTTTAAATTAATTATTGAATTTTGCTCATTCGTGATTAATCAACCACTAGACATACATGTGTTAGCACATACATCCATAGAATTCCCTTTTTTTTATTTGACTGACAACATTGACCATTAAATATCTTGGTTTCTATACTCACAGCATTTTCTTTCAGGAGCAAGTCTCCTCATACATGTTTATGCCTCAAGTGTCATGAATAACCCAGGGAATCCACTGGGAACAAAAGAGACCAATGCCAGGCTTAATGCTCTCCACACAAAGCAAAATCCATTTCCCAGTCTTAAGAGCAGCCAAGTAATAACCTTGGTAAACAAGCTGACTGTTTGAATAAGTTACTTTCAGGCCTTGAGGGCACTAAATCTAGTCCTATACATCTATGCTCATAAATGCAGGCCATGTTTCCTGTCTCAAGCAGGCAACTATAGTGTGCACTCACTGGCTTTTTGCTCGAAGAGACCACATTCTTGTGTCCAAAATATAATTGTCCATTAGCCCTACAACAGTAGCAGGAGAGCCCCCCCACAAGTCCAATTACTTGCCACTTTCTGTTTTTAACTGTTTTGTATCGCCCCGTGAGAAGATGTGAGGCTACTTGTTTTGTAAAGCTAAAGGGAAAAAAATAATAATCAATTAAACTTCCTGTGATGCCATCTTACATTTCCCAGTTACTCACAGCAACCACACACCAGTCAGACTTGATTGGCAGACAGGAGCTTTTATCTGTTTGTAGAGCTTAAGGTCTGCATAGCTTTTGGCCTTTATTGTTGGATGAGGTTAAATAATGTCTTTCATTTAGAAGATCTGGCCGAGACTGAATTGGCTTTTTATTGAGTCTTGACATGTGGGACAAAATCTGCCACTTTTTCATTTTCTAAAGGTCTTTGTAGTCTGCATATACGTAATCACGATTAAGAGGTAATATTGCTGTGGATTTGAATAACAGGTTGCTGAGTGAAGAACATATACCTTCAAACTGTTGGCCTTGCTAAGCCAAAGAAGGTGTGGCAAATTTAAAATAAAAAATGCAGAGAAGACAAATATATCCAACGTCTCATTAGAATATGTTTTAAAGAATAAAAACTGATTTTTAAAAGCGGCACCATTTAAACTGTGCAAAGCTTTCCGCTGAATACAGTGTTGTAGAAGTCTAACTCATCATATATGCACTCTGAATATATTTGTATAACATGCTTCAGCGAGAATTGTCACTAATTGAGGTATACTCATTGTTGTGATTAAGTTTGGGAATAAAATCTATGTGACTGAGGTAAAGAAAACATTTCTTGGATGCCAGATACAGTAGGTGAAACGGTTGAGCAGTGCTCCAGTGCTCACCCAGTCACCCCAAGTCTTGCCCTGGGGCCCTTTATGCATCTCTCAGCCATCTCTCTGCTTTACTGTCTGTCTACTTTAAATAATATAGGCCACCAGTAGGCCACCAGTAGGCCACCAGTGCCACAAAGTCTTTATTTAAAAAAAAAAAGCAAAGAAAACATGTTTACTTGCTGAACTCTGACACTCACGTAATATCTACCACATGTAAAGCTTCTCTTTATGGCTTACTGGGTGACAATTCCCACCCAGTCTATGAAAAAAAAAAACAATAGTGGTGTAGAGATGAAATAAGCATATTTCAAAATAATGAAATTCAGTCTCCCACTGAATTTCATTATTTTGAAATATGTATTACAAATGTAATTACTTTTGTTTCGTGACCACTTCACAATTTGCTGTGACCAAGTTGGTTTTCATCATCCCCATTATTCACGCGTCAAATCCAATCCAAATGTTATCATTTGTCTTTTTTGTCATTTTAATTACACAAATGTGTGTTTGAATGAGCACATTTATAAAGTCTGAACCAGACCTGGATGTAGTAGATTCAAAGATGTTAAGATTAGAGGTTAGATAGATAAAATGAGAGAGACTGAAATAATTTGGACAAGTGGAGAGGAAGGAGAGTGAATAAATTAGAAGAAGGAATCTGGAGATGGAGGTGCCAAGATGAAAAGGGGTAGAACTAAAAGAGATTTCTGGATATTACAAAAGGGTATATACAGTTGACAAAGGAAGATCCAGAGGAGAGAAGACAGGTTAAGATTGGAATGGATGTTGATTTGGTAACCCCTAAATGGAAAAGCTAAAAGAAGACCGAGAAAAAAAAAAGAAGTTGGATTCGGAATGACTCTCAGTCGATCCTACTTTTAAAGTAAAATCTACTGTTGTTGAACATCTATAATATTTTTCAGTGTGGTCACCACAATACACAAAGTAAGATTGCAAATGTATCTTTATTCTGGCCCCCAAACTGCATACATGGTCATACTGGCTGGGTTTTAGGAACATGCATTTGTAGGATGAACAGCAGAGTGGAATATGTGGGTTGTTCCCATGAAAGATTTGCCAAATTTTCTCTGCCAATGCCAAACAGCCATGTCTGACTGAACAGGGTCCATACAGTAGGCCAACTTCAAGCTGGTGTGCCACAAAACCAATTTCCGGCATTATTTTCAGTGAGCCCTGATACGGTCTTCAAATTGAAGGCCAAGTTCCCCATCATGGAGGATGTCAGTGGTGTAGTTGGCCTAAGAAGACCATTTCCTCATTCTGTCAGCACTTAGGAATCTACAGATCTGCAGTCAAGGTTTGGTGGACGGCTTGTTGTGGCTGTGTATGGTTCATCCACACTCTACTGAGGTTTTGAGGTGTTAAATGAATACATTTAAACTGTTAAATTGTCACTATGCCTTCAATCATCTAGTCCAAGAAATAACACCAAACACAAGTGAACAGTCAAAAAAAAAAAAAAAAAAGTTGTTTGGCATTGGCAGAGAAATTTTGGCAAGTCTATCATGGGAGCAAGCCTCATTCTCAGCCCTGCTGCTCATCCCACAAATGCATGCTCCTTACAAATGCTGCATCATTTAAGGCTTTCCAGTGGCCTAAGATTTATTGCTTACATACACTGATGCAACAGAGAAATAATCTACCAAACACAAATGTCCTTGTTTTTTATTAAGTTCAATGTTAACTGTTTAAATAACCTTTTCTGGCTAAGTGACATTTATCAAGAAAAAATAGTACAGACAGAGAAACTCTTACATTTAGCCAAGGTGAAGGAATAATTAGCTTAAAATCTTAGTTATGAACTTTTCCTGAAAATATTTTAATTCTTACTGAATGGCACCACTCGAATAAAAGTATTATTTGTAATAATATAATGTATTTATTCTATGTTTGTTTCCAGTGCACACAGTACAGTGGCATAACAGATATTATTTCACATTAATTCTTCATTGTTCACTGATCTTTGCTCATTTGTCCTCCACAGCAGAGACTAGAGGAGAACAGATAAAACCGCCCATCTTCACACTGTCAAAGGATTAAGAAGGATGAGTGAGATATGGCTACCCATTCATTATAACACAATGTCGTGATTGAACACGAGTAATTTACAGCTATAATGACATCATAATTACTGGGAATGGTGGTAAATTACATCATGAAGTTCTAGAAAAGGAACAGAGGAAGTTCTGGGTGTTCCAAAAGAGCTCTAAATCATCCTTAAGCCCACTGACTGTGATGTTATTTAACCCTTATCAAAAAACACTTGACTTCTAAACTCCCCCTCCTCTTATTTTGCACTGAGAAGAAAATTTTAAAATGTCTTCATGCTCTGAGTTCAACATGGAAGAAAGAAAAAAATCAGTTTACTGAATGACCAGTTGGGGTTGGTTAAAAAATGCAACCCAATCCTCACTGAGCCCATTGCCGTTGTTTATTTGGTTCTGAGGCTACTTTGGCTACTTAGCAGGAAAATGTGTCCTATTCAGTTGCTGCTTGGCCTGTTGCTTGCGGCCTATGCCTACAAGCAGCAGATGGTCCCAGTGGAGCTCTGCCAGGCCTTGTTTCAGCCCTGGCAGTTGTTGTATAATCATATTTAAACATTGCTTAACTTTCTTTACCTGCTATACAAGCATGTATGAAGTCTGTTAAATCATTTAAGCTAATGTCAACACTGACTTGTCTTTCAATTGGGACTAGCTCACACTCTTCCAGGGCTTTGCAGACTTGTGCCAGAGGCCAGAGGTTAATAATCAGGTGAACTAGCCAATGAAATGAGCTCTGGTTTACCTGCTACACCAGGAGGTACTCAGTTTGCAAGACAATGAGAGCAAATTCTGTCTTCAGTTAAAATATGATAGCATTTGGATATATGGGGTTTTACAGGACCGAAGTGATGTTATTCAAAAGTACTCATTCTAGGCAGAGGCATGCCAAAACAATTAGCAGCCAGTGGTTGTCCAGTAAGAGTGACCACAGAGTTGCTTTTCCATGTTGCTGAAGCAGCACACATGCACACACTGACTTGGGTCTTTACCTTTGGCACTGATCCATTTGAACCAGAAGAAGACAGATGTCAAGCAGAGCGGCTGTTTGGAGAGAGGTTTCCTGATGAGTGTGTTCACATGTCTTCTCCTCAGCTGACAAAGATCTACCTTTCCTGCTGGATGTTTTCATTAGAGCAGATTCAAAATACAGAATCTGAGGAAAAAATAAAGATGATTCAATTCAATCAGAAAGCCTTTCTAAGGATTAATGTGAATTTAAAAATAATTTTGAAAAAAGAAAAGGCTCTTCCAGAAGAAACAGCTTTATTGATCTTCAGAAAGAAAGCTTTAATATTGCTGCTCAGTGTGTCCACCTAAACTGGGTACATCAGAGGAAAGATACACAGCACATTCCTTCAAAACAAATATTATTAAGGCACAAAAAAATCATTATGGTGACATATTCAAAACACAGCCGCTGGACCTATCCTGTGAGTATCACTGGCTTCAAATTACATCATGAATTTCCCCTGGGAAGCACCACAAGTCCAGTTTAGGCAGACTGACCCACTTTGAACTTAAGTGAGTTTGGAAAAACCCGATCTGAAGCCAATGTTCCCGGTGACCCGCGCAAAAGCTGCTGCACACGGTAAATAGAATGGGTGGCACACACATCAAACAGAGAGCTTGAGCTTGTGTGTCCCTCCAAAAAACTGTTCAGTGTTTATGTAGGAGTGAACGCTGGCAAATTATTTCTTTAAATTAAATACTGCCATCTGTTGATGATTTCTAGTGTTGCATTTGTTTTCAGCTTCTTAGAATCAGGGTTACAGAGGTGCGTTTTCATCATCTTGAACTTCCATAATGTTCAAGGAAACACTGCGTTAGATCCATTCACCTGGCCCCACATAGTTATTCATTTTATCTCTTTGATCCAAGAGGTTCCAGAGCCGAGAGAACTGATGAGACCTTGCGGGTTCATCTCTACCACTGACTCATTTCACAATAAACAAAACAGAATATTCATGAGTGGAGCTGTACGCATGAGTTTGATGGCAGGAAAATATAAAATATTTCCCACCAATGCTAAACACCATTTATAAAGTGGCCTGTTGAGGTTGTCAGTTTTGACATATTCAGTCTATAACATGGTGTTTAATCTGTCTTGATTGCAAGTCTTCTAATAAGTATTGTTTGAGCATTGGTCCTTGCTATCGCTATCCTTCCGTCTTGCTTCAACTTCCCCAGTGGAATATTTTTTTTATGACGGATTGTTTTGCTGTCTTTCAATCCATTAGTTTTGTTTGTCACACCACTGACTTGAGAACCAGTTCTGTCCTGTGCACTTATTTTGGTTAATATCTTCTATAGGAGTTGACAAAAGACATTAAAACAACATATTTGTGTTTACTAACCTGCAGTTTTGAGTATATATTTGTAGATTTAAGGATGAACTGCCTCATTTACAGTTGTATTTATGTATTTCAGTTCCATATAAAATTTACATCCACTTGAATTACATACATTTAACATAAACAGGCTAATGTAAATGAAACAATTAAGAATGAGATTTATGTAATACTACAAATAAACACAATGTGTTTTAACTACATAATAACAGGTGTATGTATGTATCATTAATAAACCTAATATGGTTCAAATACTTAAGAACCAGTGTGTGAGTGTATGTATATATATATTTTTTCTTGCTATATAGTGTATGAATGCTCTAAACAGAATCTTCTTGCTATATTTAACATGACAATGACAAGGATTGAACTAAACTAAACTGAATTGAATATATATGGATTTCTGTGAAATGTCTAGATAATGATGTTGTGAATAGATGCTACATAAATTGAACTGAATATATTGAATTGTTTTTTAAGTATTTGAAACAGATTTATTCATGAGAAATATATAAATCTGTTATTGCGAATACATAAGTGCAATTCAATATATACAGTCCAATTTATATAGCATCTATTCACAACATCAAACCCAAATGTGTATGTATGTGTGTGTACACACACAATCAAACACTGGTTCTTAAGTATTTGAAACACTGAAAGCACATTGGGTTTATTGGTATTATTACATAAATGAATAATTTACATTTGACTGACAAATATGCATCACATGAATTTAGCCTTTTATGATAAATCTTTTTAATTCAAATGGACATTTAATATGTAATTGAAATGGATAAATCATAAAATTAGGCATAAATATTTCTGTGTAACTGGCATTGTGACAAGCATTGTTTCTTCTTTATTCATTGTTCCTCTATTAAGAATATGTTACTTTTTTACGGCTGTCTTATCAACTATTTTTGGTTATTTGTAAATGATATGCTATCTTTATAGCTACTGCATTGTCAAATTATTTGTTGATACAATTTAGTTGTCCATGTGGAAGGCGGCACACGACTTAGCCAATCCAAACCTCCAATGTAAAACCACGTGACTGTGGAACCCGGAACAAAAACAGTGCTCTAACTTTTGATCCTACTTAAGAAAATTAAACTAAAACCAGAGAAGCGGAGATGAGGCCAGCTCTGCTTCATGTGTCTGTGTCTTTCCTGCTCTGTGTTGCTGTGGCAAACACTAGTCTGTTTGACGGAGTTGAGGTAGACCTGACATATGAACATTACGCAGAGAAAAGGCTGGACGATGTGCCTGCTTTCCTGGCGATGCCGTTCAACTGTCTGGTTAACCTGGTTTATGTCAGCATGGGACTCTACTGGCTGCTCGGGCACCGGAGCGCGGAGGAAACTGAGCACTGTCGCTACATGAGGGAAGTTTTCGCCTTCATGGCTGTTTTCTACGGACCGGTGCAGTGGACGCGCCTAGCGACGCTGCGGCGCGCACCCGCCGTTCTCGACCAATGGTTCACTCTGCCGATCTTCGCTTGGGTTCCCGCGTGGATCGGCCTCATAGAGAGCCTCCCAGCGAGGTGGCGCGCTTCGCACGCGGCGTGGCTCGAGCTGTGCTCAGTCGTCAGCTACGGCCTGGCGCTCGCGCACGAACGAGGCTTCGAGGTGGCGCTGGGTTGTCACGTGGGCTTAGCGGTGTACAAGGGTGTCCGCGTGCAGCTGACGCACGGAGACCGTAGCACAGCGATGTACCTCTTGCTGGCCATGCTGTCATGTGTGGGGTTCGTGGTGCTGAAGCTGCTGGACCACTGGTTGGCTCGGTACTGGTTCTTCCAGAGACTCACGGGACACTTCTGGTCAAAAGTGTGCGATGTGCTGCAGTTCCACTTCAGCTTCTGTTTCCTGACTACAATGACCCACAGGACACAGACAAAGACTGCTGCACAGCAGGACTGAGATGGTGCTTAAATGAAATGCAGATGCTTTATATTTTAATTGTTTTTTGTTTTTACAGATGTTTGACTATAGGCAGACTTGTTAGGAATCCTCTTCTCTATGAAAACCTTAACATCAACCAAACATTGTTAAGTTGTAAGTGTAATTTTGTGCCAATGCTCTACCAGACTTGGCAGTAACAGAAGGAATGTCTCTGCCTTTAGTTTATTCTTAAATTTGGGACTAATCCACAATTGCAACCTATGTAATAAAAAAAATAAATAAATGGTGATAGATGAAATATCTCTTGAGGACAGTTTGGAATGAATAGCAATGAAAAAAGTCCTAAATTTTGACTATAAAGGACCTAAATAACAGCATTGCCTTTGTCAGGAGGGCATTAGTTCTGGCCTATGGTCCAATATATAAGGAGTAAAACTGGAATATAAACATTTATCTAACCTGCATCATTGTTTGGTGGTAACATTATAAGCACAGATTTTTATTTGAAAATAATGGGTGGATATGGCTGAACATCAGCTGCGTTTCAATATAATTATTACCAAATTACATTTTTTAAAATAGATAAAACTGCAATCCATAAAGTAAAAAAAAAAAAAAGAAAAGTCACACTACAGTCTAATTACATTAAAATATTTTATTTTAACCCACATCTTTACTTACTTGTTTGATACACTCTCCTTTAAATATTTCTCTGCAATTTAATGGCTTTCATTCATTGATTCTGACGGGTAATGATTACCTACAGAACTCTACCTCAGACAGCAGCTTCATCAGGGAGACAACTTATATCACAACAGTCTGCAGCATTTGCGATCTTGCTCCCTCTTGAACCGAGTTTGAATTTCTCAGCTAGCCACCCCTCTCTGTAGTGATGAGTCATTATGTGTGGATCAACTGGGCACCTACGTGACCTGTTTCCAACCTCAGCTTCAACGTACGACTGTCCACACAATCACCACTTGGACTTTTTCCTTCCTTCTCTTGCCCCCTGTAGAGAACTTGACGGCTCAGCCAGTGGATTTCTTTTCCTCCTTTACCATTTTGTTTTTTATTGTTTTGTTTTCTCTGCAAATGAGGAACAGTTTTAAAAGTAGAATACATTCACCATGGAGACAAGTCTCTATACTGTGCATATTAATAAATTAAAGCTAAATTTTGAATAAAAAGTCTGTCTGGACAGATGTTAGATGTTTAAAAGAAATCTGACCTGCAGGGAAGTGTTAGCTAAACATTTTCTTTAATTTGGAAAAGAAGCCTCCTCCTCCCTCCTCCTCCTTTTTCTTCTGCTGCTGCTGCTGTGTGTCCTGCCTCTCCTCCTCTGATGGAGTTGACTTCGCACCAGAACCTGGACTGCTACTGCCCCCTCCTGAATAAACACAAGCATTTTGTCAGGTGAATGCAGAGGGACTGATTGGGCGTGTCTACAGATGAAGCAGGAAAAAACTTTTTTTTTCTTTCCATGTTAAGGTAGCGGTTTCAATTTTGATTATTTTTAGGAAGCTGTTGCAGGTTCTTGCTTCTAATGTTGGGAAAAGAATCACCCAAAGTAACAAGATCAAAATCTGAGAACTAAAACCCTGAATCAGAGAAGAAATACTCTGAACCTGTAACCAAGAGATTAAACTCCCGAAATGAGAATGCAATGGTTTTTCTCAGTGCCACTTTACTCTTACTTCAATACATCGTGTAAACCAGGTTGTTTTTTTTGGTCATTGCATATATTCTTTTTTCAATAAATGTATCATTATTCATCAAGTAATGTTTTTTTCCATGTTCCATGATCGCACCACCTTGCTGCACACGGTACCTCGTCTGCAGAGGAAACAAACGGTTGGGAGAGCCGAACGGCCTCGAAACTTAGAGATTTGAGTGATTCAGTCGTCATTTTGTAAACACAGAAGTAATATCGTTGGTCCAGTGATGTGTAGACGCTACTAAGGGTGAACTAAGTTTATGAAGAATTTCCTGACCCTCCTTCTAAGGACTGAGCTGAGATGCCTGAGGACTGGATGCTGGAGATTTCCACCCAGCCACCTGTTCCCAGGAGGGTGGGAGGACCTGGAAGGATTTCCTTCTCTTTCTTTCCTCAGAGGATTTGCTATTTTTTATTTTCACTTGAGATCTCAAATATTTATATGCTACTTTTCTTTTGGATCAGACCTAATTCCATAAAATAACTGATGCATCAAAATTAGGAGTAATGGAACTCTACTCTAAATAAGTGTACTGTTAAGTGCGTAAATGGACAGTACGTTCCATGTACATAATAAGAACTGTTTTGAGCTCAATGGGTGAGGGAAACTTAGGGAGCTGAAGTAGTGTTTTGTTGTTCTGTCAATGTATTTTGGGGGAAAATTAAAAGTCAATTCATTAATGACCATCGTTAAAGGTATGACCTGTCAAGGTTAAATTCTTCATAATATACTGCATTCTTCACCTAAGGACCTTGTGTGTGTTTTATTGTGGTTAGAGGGTTTTTTGTTTGCCTGAATTTTATACAGTTGCCTAAGAGAAGTGACCCTAAGTGTGCAGACTTGGATTGGGTGTTCCATCAGATCAGTAGATACTTAGGCATTCTGGACTACTCCATTCACCAAGAGTTACAACTGCATTATGCCAGAGGCAGAAACTATAAGTTCATTGGTTGCTAAATGGCAACGCATTTCGCATAAATGTAAGCACGCCAGCCTTTGTGTATCGTCATGATGAATTGGTGTAGACATCTTCTACTCCTGCTTAACTAACTTTATAACAGCTCATAAAGTTCATATTAGGACTAAGATTACATCTAGACATCAAGCTGACAGTGATGCTTCCTGTGCTCAGTCTTATACCAACTCCACCTACATCACAACTGTCAGCATCAGGAAAACAGTACAACTTATTTAGGCAATAAACTAAAAGCCTGTTGGCCAATTCGAGACCAATTGTGCCGTTTAGTAGTTGTTTCCTCATTATTATTATTGTTTTGGATTTTGTTACCAAATTTTTTATGATATTAAAAAGTGTCTTAGGACACGTACATTAATAACTCTTCGATAAATGCACAAGCATGTTATAGCACGTATGTGACAAAAAGAAAAAGCTCTAATTGTGTGGAGTAGGTTTTGTTGAAGGGTGGAGTTGTGCTGACCTGCTGAAGGACTGATACCGTTGACAGAACCCTGAACGTCGGTCTCCTCTTCTGCATAACTCAGCAACAAAGAGCGCTGCCTTGTGGTCAACTTCCTGCAGGAAGAAGAAATATGTTTATAACTAACTTACGTTGTGTCATGTAAAAGTTACCAATTTGCTACAAGTGAAAAATAATTAAATGAGCAATATTAGCCTTTGCACTGAACAAACAGTAAAAACAAATTCACAAATATTTTATTGTTCACGTTTGCACTAAGTCAAACAATTTGGAATTACTCGCGAAATAAAGAACATCTCTATACAGTTTTCCTACTTTTTCCCTCCTAAAGTCATCTAAAGAGTCATTCAGAACATGTGCGTGTCTTACTTAGGCACTTTGATTTTGATATGAACGTAATGATCTCCGTAACTGTAGCTGTTCATCCTCCGAATGCCTTTGCCCTGCAGCCGGATCACCTGATCGGCCTGACAACCGGAGGGAATCTGGAAACACAGAAGTTACACTCAGAAACTGCTGAAAAACAAATATTTGTCTGAGATTAAAGCTGAAGAGTTTAAGAGGTACATATATGAAATTAAAAATGAAAACCTCAGGAATTGGTCTTTAATCAGGAGGAAAAACAGAACAGCAATCAATTTTGTGAATGAAAAAGAAAAATGAAACAAGATTATAAAGGAATGACCATTATTATTATTATTATTATATTTTTTAATTCAACCAAGGTTATTTAAAATTAAAGTAGTGTGATAATTAAAAACAAAAACCTGAGGCAACGTTTCATCAGAACAAATGTTCCGTATCTTAGATTATCTTCAGATAAACAGGATCCTGTGTTAAGGTGAGGGAACTTTGGGGATCGTTATTTAAAGTTACTATCTATGATATCCAGCTCCACCACTTACTCACCACTATACTGATGGTGTTATATAGACCCTGTGTTGTGGCTGTGCCTCCCAGGATGGCCTGGGCTATGGAAATCAAGGCATCAGAGTGGACGTCTGCTCCATTCCGTCTGAACACTGGGCTCTTCTGGACCTGAATATTTCAAACACAAAATGTCAAACCCATAAATGCCAGAATTTAATGCCACGTTGAAGCCCACCTCTGGGACAAATAAAGATCCTAAACATTGGTAATATAGTGTTTTATGCATACTAGAGATCATCTCTGGTGAAAGCAGTGAGCTGAAATTAGCTGTGATGTACTACTGACAGTCTGAACAGCACAGATTTAAATAATTAGCTTCATATGAAGGAAACTAAGAAGTTAATTCCAGCAACCTGTCGTAATGAGATGACTCTTTAGAGCTAGTGATTAGTATCAAAGTTCATGTAACTCAGGAAATTAGCGATATTATTTGTGTGACAAATGAAAGCTTCACATTATCTGTGCGCATTGGTTTGACCTCAGCTAAGTGTGAGTTTATACAGCTGCTTGGCCCTTTTCTTTCTGCACACGTTTCCTCTGGTCCTGATCCTGACTTAGAGATGCTTTGATGTTAAATGAAGGGATTTATAGCAGAGCTATTTTAAATCAAAAAGATTTTTAGGGAAAAAATGGAAACATAGCACCTTCTTTTGTTTTTTTTCTGTATAGGGGTTGTCACAGCAGATCATCGCATAGCTTTTACATGAGATGCCCTTCCTGACATATAATTTATGAATTTAATTAAATAATAATAAAAAATAAAAAAAAACTCACCCTAAATGTAATTAAGATTTCTTTTGTCCCTACTGACATGCGCACTGTCTGACCGTTTTCCACTCCTGCAAGAGAACATTACAAAATACAAATGTTTAAAATCCTCAAAATCAGAGTCAACAGCAGTCAAAGCATTCTTGCAAACATTAATACATACAATTTAGCATAGTCAATATGTGGAGAACCTTTACTGATTACAGCAGTATTTGCTTCAGCATAGTGACATATTAATCCATGCATTTTCACTTTTAATATTATCTTGTGAGATTCCAGGTTAAAACCCACCGGCAGGCACTGGTACAGAGACTGTCTGCCTCTTCTTGATCTGGCCTGAACCTCGGCACAGAGCGCACGGCGTGTTGATGATAGAGCCTTTCCCGCCACATCGCCGACAAGTGGTGCGCATCATGAAAGGACCTGTGCTGATGGACTCCTGCAGGAGGCAAAGTGTGGACTTGAACTTGCAGAGCCAACTTCAGTCATCGAGTTCAAAGTGCTCTCATAACTACCATGCTGGCAAGTTTCAGCCTAAACTCACCACGCCTGTACCGCTGCAGAAGTGACACTGAGACACCTTGGTGCCTGGCTCATTGCCTTTTCCATCACATCTTGAGCAGGTATCGTCAATGTTTACGCTTAGTTCCTTATTTGCTCCCTTTGCTGCTTCAGAGAAGGTAAGCTCCATCACATACTGTAAAAACATATTTACATATATATATTTCTTATTAAGCAGTTTGGCAGTCAGATCTCAGCAACAACAGCATTCCTTTCTAGTTCAGGGGCCACTCAAGGCACTTCTCAGTGATTTTATAAATGCAGTGTTTATACGTTTAAACGATTTTAAACCACATTTGCAATGAAACAAAAGTTGAATTCCCTACATTTATATTATTATTTCTGGACTGAGGTTGATGACTTGTCATCTGACAACAGTTCATTGTTGACTATCACCTCAGGTCTTTGTTCAAACATGTTGTGGATGTCTCCAAAGCCCATGCCTCCTGCAAACTCTCCAAAGATCTTCCTGAAGAGCTCCTCGGGGTCTACATTGGACCCCCCTGCCCTGTAGTACTGCTGCTGGCCGGCCGCAGTACGGTTCGGATCAAACCCTGCTGCTCCGTAAGTGTCATACTGCTTCCTCTTTACCTCATCACTGAGCACCTACATGCAAAAAAAAAACAACAACAGAGAAGTGACATTTTGTACTTACAGCTCAAGTTTAAGGAAAATAAAATATAACCAGAAACTTAAACACTATATGTGTGGACCTCATAGGCTTCAGCCAGTTTGGCAAACTTCTCTTTGGCCTCGGGGTCATTTGGGTTGGTGTCTGGGTGGTACTTCTTTGCCAGCTAGGGACAGGAAAAACATGTTAAAAAAAGTAAATGGAAAAAGGACAATATTATATTGTCATATAAACATATGCATGCATCTATTAGCGATTAATTGAACAAGTTACCTCAATCAATGAACAATTATTTTTTTATCATTTTATTTATTTATTGCCCTCATAGATCACTGAACAGACTTTTACTTCAAATATAATCAACTGTGTAAAACCGGAATATTTCTCCAAGAAAAGAGCACATATGTTATATATTTATGTACACACACACACACAAACATTCACACTCACCAGCCACTTTATTAGTTAGCCTTCAGAACTACCTTGTGGCATACTTTCAATGTTGGAGACATTCCTCAGAGATTTTGGTCCATATTGACATGACAGCATCACGCAGTTGCTGCAGATCTGTCGGCTGCACCTCTATGATGCTAATCTCTGTTCCACTGTCAGCTCTATTGGACTGAGATCTGGTGACTGTGGAGGCCATTGGAGTACAGGGAACTCATTGTCATATTCAAGAAACCAGATTGAGATGAGACAGCCTGAAACGTTGACACCAGGTAGGATGGATCCATGCTTTCATGGTGTTTATGCCAAATTCTGATCCTGCCATCTGAATGTCGCAGCTGAACTTGAGACTCGTCAGACCAGGCAACGTTTTTACAATCTTCCATTGTCCAGTTTTGGTGAGCCTGTGTGACTTGTAGTCTCAGTTTCCTGTTCTTAGCTGGCAGGAGTGGCACTCAGTGTGGTCTTCTGCTGCTGTAGCCCATCTTCTTCAAGGTTTGATGTGTTGTGTGTTCAGAGATGGTATTCTGCATTCCTTGGTTATAATGAGTGGTTATTTGAGATACTGTTGCCTTCCTGTCATCTCAAACCAGCCTGCCCATTCTCCTCTGACCTCTCACATCAACAAGGCTTTGTTGTCTACACAACTACCGCTCACTGGATATTCTCTATTTTTTTGGACCATTCTCTGTAAATGCTAGAGATGGTTGCGCATGAAAAGCAAGTTGTCTTAACCACCTCTACATGCCTAAATGCACTGAGTTGCAGCCATGTGATTGGCTGATTAGCTATTTGGGTTAACAATCAATTGAACAGGTGCACCTCATAAAGCAGCCGGTGAGTGTGTGTGTGTGTGTATGTATATATATATTTAAATACCTGATAGTAAGCCTTCTTGATGTCCTTCTGTGATGCAGTTCGGGAAACACCCAAGATGTCATAAAAGTCCTGTTTGTTTGCCAGTCCAGAGCTGGAGTGGAAGGAGCGACTAGCTCCATGGCGACACCTGACTCCTGTAGAGAAATAAATAAATACTATAATAATGGCTTTGCAAATTTGCCACACTTTCATTACTAAGCCACACTGAAAAATTGGCAATTAGATAAAAATAAGAAAGAAAGAAAGAAAGAAAGAAAGAAAGAAAGAAAGAAAGTCAAATATCCTCAAATTTACGCTTTTCAGATATCAAGATCGTCTGCTCTTCTTTGTCATGTGTAATGTAAAACAAATCCTTGGATTTTTAAACAAAATGGAAATAAGTTTTATTTAAATACATTTAGGGACTATGGAAAACCTCCACATTATCAGATGTTATATATCAGACCGGAAGATCATTTCACAAAATGATGAAAAACCAACATGACTTTCATCCATAGAGGCTTTAGAGGAAAAGACATCTTATAATTAAGTTACCACAAATGAATAAAATTGATGATCAACCAGAATGGCGAAAAAAAAAAAGTAAGGTGAGTTCCCAAGTCACCAGGGTTAATGACTCGAATCATTGTACTGAATCTGGTTGAGTCTCAGGTCTGCATTAACCCAAATCTGATGAGACCTTTCCATTCAGTGCAAGATCAATTTAAATAAGTAAAAGACATGCTTCCTTTATACAAAACGTGTCTTTCAGTTAGTAAACATTTTAGTTAAAGAATTCCTAATAAACATAAGTAGATAGATAGATACATATGTATAAAAAAAGAAAAAAAGGTTTGTAGTATGTATAATTTTAGTTTGTTTTCTTCCCATATTGCATAGTCATATCGCACAGTTTGATTTTTTTTTTTTTTTTGATGTTCTTTTCTTTTTGAAATAAAGACAGACAGAAGTCTCATCTGTTTACTTAGTATGTTTATGGTTCTGGGATATGTGTCGTTTTTCAGTCTGTTTGCTTTGGCTTTTGTTACTAAATGAAGAAAATGTAGCCATTTGTTTTTATTACCAGGGAAAGCCAATCATACAAATGTCACGCAGAAGGTATGACTTTAGATGACTGCCTTGAGTGTGTTTACGTTGTAAAGCAGTTACATCATTCCTGTACTGATGAGACGACCCTGGAAAGACTTTGTGCGCATTTGGACAACGTGCACCATTTACACCCTATGATGCGCGAAACAAACAATAATAATAATAAAAAAAATCAACAGACAGCTGACAGTTTAGTGGTCAGAAGAAGACAAGATGATGTAAGAAGTCCCTGCAATGATGACAGTTAGCAAACACATCTCACCCGACAGTCCTCCCAATGTCACAGCATGTGCGCGCGTCCAGGAGCTCAGACTGACCGTTATCCCTCCACAGTGAACTTGACAGATTGCCGCTTGAAAAGCCCTTCCGTGTTTGGTTGGAAGTAAAAGAAAACGGCCGCTGAGACGCACAGAAGAAAGTGATGCTGCTAAGCAGCGGGCAGTCAGCCGGGTCGCGGAGCACGCCATTTCTGCGTCACTACCGGCGGTGGGCGGTCCGTGTGTTGTGCGCATGTGTGTTGACTTGAAACAGGAAACTGAGTCAGTCACAAAAATTAAATAAACGTCAGTACTACTACTACTACAACAATTATTATTATAGTAGTAGTAGTAGTAGTAGTAGTAGTACTAGTAGTAGTAGTAATAATAATAATAATAATAATAAAATTATTATTATTATTATTCCTATAATAATAATAGTAGCAATACTACTACTACTAATAATAATCATTATCATTATTATTATTATTATTATTATATGTAGGGGAGAAATTAACATTATGAAATGAGAATTAGGACAAAATATGGAAATCTTTTTTTTATCAAACATTGTCTTTTCAGCATATTTTCTTCATGTGTGTATTGCAAAACAGATTTGAGGACCTAATGGGCCTTCCCTGCTCATTTTCCTCGTCTGATGCTCTTTCTATTCCAGCACCTAGACATGCTGTGATTCAAGAGAAGTGCAACTATAAATTTGTTCTGTTTGTTTGTGTGTTCACACACACACACATATATGCATACACACACACACACACACACACACATACACACATATTAGAATCAGAAATAATCCATTTAACCTGCAAATAGAGCTGCATTGCTTACAAAAATGGGAATGTAACCTTTCCTTACAAAGGCAAGACAGTTGATGGCGCCAGAGAGCTAACGGATACTCCAGTTTATTAAACATGCTGGATCTGTAGTACTCCTCAACATTCATTTCAGCATTTCACTATGGTACAACAGGACAGCATATGGCCAGTGTACCTCAGTAATTTGTCAGAGGGTTCATTTCTTAACATACTGTGTGGTATTTTTAATGTTATTATAGATGATGGCATAATAAGAACATAAAAACATAAATAAGAACATATTTTTAAGTCAGTTTGGTTACACAGCTGCAGTATGAGGGGACAGTGGTCTTTGTGTTCCAGGGTGAAAGTTCAAGTGTTACTGAAAGAATGGCGGAGCATGAATAATGATCCCTTGCATCAGCAGTTGTCAAGCCCTGTCCATGTATATTTTATATTCTTTAGTCAAAATAACTGACAAAGAATGAAACATTTCCTCAGTGTTATAACATATCTGAAACATTCTAAGATATGCACTGATCTTCACCTCTGTTCAGTTACAATTCAATTCAGTTTAATTGTAATGCACTAATTCATAAAAAAGTAATCTCAAGCCACTCAATACATAAATTAAACAGGTCAAATGTAGTCCAATTAAATACAGTCCTATTCAGTCCAATTACAATTCAATCATCCTGTGAAAGTTAAAAAAACAACAAAACAAAACCCTGGGCTGTACCCTTGCAGTAAATCTAATTTTGCTGCAATCAGTCTATTTAATTTTGCTTTGTCTTCCCTCCTTTTTCTTCTCCCATGATCATGTTGCCTAAAGGAAAACATCAACATGAATATACTGCCACTCAAAATTTTGTAACCACAGCAAAACAAATATCATGGTTAACTGTTACAATATGAGTGGTTTCATAATCAATCTGTACATGAATTTCACAGTAACTTAAACCTCTGTCCTGACCTTGAAGTCTGGGGCTGAGAGCTGACTGAAGATTATGGCCTGACTGGAGAGGTACCTTTTTCCTGTTATTATACATCTTATGAGCCTCTCTCCACTTTTTCTTTTTTTTTTTAAAGCTGGTTTCTCATGAATCTTTTTCCCCCTTTTTTTTTGTCTTCCCTGTTACTACATCTTTCCCCCACCTCTCTGTCTCTTTTCTGTAAGTACCACTGTCTCCTCTGTTCACCAGCATCACGCCTGGCATTGTATCGTCTCTGCTTTGCACACAGTGGTGTCTGACAACTCTATATAAATCTGTTGAAAAAAAAAAGTAAATTTGCAAATTATCTGAACACGAACACTTAAAAACAGGAGAGTTAATTTTCAGGTAATATTCCCATCCATGTAGTTATTGCAGCATTACACTACCTGGTGGCAATAAAAGAAAAATAGTGATTTATATTCTGGAAAGAATGGAAATACATTTAACACAAGCAAATTATGCTGAATTATATATACACATTTAATTTTACTTTAAGTCATGGGTCTCCCTTTCTGAGTGAACTGATTACCGTAACAAGGTTGAAAATCAGTCTCAGCTTTTTTCAGGAATAGATGCTAAGTGTGGAAAGTGTTACTAAGTGTTACTGTTAATGATAATGACAGACTTAGTTATAATAATATATAAAAAACTAGTTAGAGTGACACACTCAATCAAGGCTGAAAATATTGGAAAATATGAAAAATAAAACTGAGGACTTACCTGAGGTCCACCCATGGCATTAACATATGGCTTTAGGATGTCACTTTTTATTTTTTAATTTTTTTAATTTTTTTAACTATTCCTCTGCCATGTTGAATAGGTTTCAGTAACAGTGTTTCATGCATGTTGTGGGACACAGCTTCAGGGGATCATCACTATTATCTAAAATAGATTGTTCTGCCTCAAGTAGAGGAGTTTAAGTATCTTGGGGTCTTCTTCATGAGTGAAGGAAGAATGGAGCGGGAGATTGACAGGTGCAGCATCTGCAGTAATGCGGACTCTGCACCCATCTGTTGTGGAGAGTTGAGCTAAAAAGCGAGACCCTCTCTTTACTGATCAATCTTCGTTCCCACCCTCACCTACAGTCATGAATTGTGGGTAGGGACCAAAAGATTGAGATTGTAGATACCAGCAGCTGAAATGAGATTCCTCCGTAGGGTGGCTGGACTCCCCCTTCGAGATAAGGTGAGAAGTTCAGTCATTCAAGAGGGACTCAGTATCAGGCCATTGCTCCTCCACATCAAGAGGAGCCAGTTGAAGTGGTACAGGCATCCGGTGAGGATGCCCCCCCGGACACCTCCCTCGAGAGGTGTTCTGGGCACGTCCGACCAGAAGGAAGCCCCGGGGCAGACCCAGGACACACTGGAGGGATTATGTCTCTCGGCTGGCCTGGGAACACCTTGTTATTCCCCCAGAAGAACTGGAGGAGGTGGCTGGGGATCAGGGCGTCTGGGCTTCCCTTCTCAAGCTGCTGCCCTGCGACCTGAAATCAGTTAAGCGGAAGCTAATGGATGGATTATAGAGCATATTTTCCTAAAACTATATTTACTTTTAATCCCAGAACAAGTATAATTTTCATTACAAGTGCATGCTTTTGTCTTTTGTACATGGATTATTTTAAATTTTATGTCTTCCAATTCTGGAAGTCCTCCGTCCTGTTAAATGATCTGATAACTAATCACTGTGAGACCTTCTCTGTCTCACAGAAACTTGGCTGCAGCGAGAAGATTATATTAGTCTGAATGAATCAACTCTGCCTACTCATATTTATAATCATATTCCTATGCACAGGGGTTGGAGTAGCTGCAGTTTATAATCCTAGTTGATCATTCAGTTTTAGGCCTAAATATATTTGTACCTCATTTGAAAAACTGGTGTCCAGAGTCTATACAAGGCTTCAAGTCCCTCCTGGTCTTGTTTCAGAATTTCTTTCTGATTTCTGGCGTTATTTCAGATCTAGTTCTTCAGGCAAATAAGCTCATCATATGATGATTTTAACCTGATGCTTTACTAATATAAAAGAGTTCCATTTATCTCAGAAATAAAGTCTGGTAACGTGTAGAGAAGCTTATTTTGAAGCTAGAAAAACTATTCATCATGGAGTCATGTATTCTATCTCATTTTCTTCAAAATTCTTTAACAAAGTTGTTTCAAATCAGCTTAATGACTATCCCTGTAGAAACAATAGAAATGATGAGCTTAAATCGGGATTCAGATCAAATATTTGATGAAGAATTGTCTTTTAACTCTCATGAGAAACAGTCACCATGTCAGCTGTCTTTCATTTGTGTAATAGTAGAAAAATCCTGATTGAAGAGGATGTTACCTCTAGGCTGGATTATTGTAATGCATTATTTTCTTGTTGTGCAAACAGTCTTTGTTAAAAACCTTCAATTGGTCCATAATGCTGCAGCACGAATACTAACCAGGTCTACTTGCTGTTCCAAGAGTCTGTAGGTCTAGAAAGGGTGGCAGAACCTTTAACTATCAGGCTCCTCTATGATGGAGTCAACTTCTAGACTCCCTCTCTACATTTAAGTTTAGGCTTAAGTCCTTCCTTTTTGATAAAGCCTTTAACTCTATAGTCTTAGACAACACACTTATATAGCGCCCTTCTAAGTCCAGAGATCCCTCAGAACACTTAGACCACCTCCTAGTGCTGCTATTGGCTGAGGCTGCTGGGGGGGAGTCTCATTGTTTGCAATAGGAAGCACTGAGCACCTTCACCCTGTGTATCTTATCTCAGCCTCAGATTGCCCTGAATCATTTAATAAGATTAACATTTCCGTAGTCCTACCCACTCCCCAAGCTTTCCAGCTTCCATCTGCTGACCATCCCGGCGTTTACCTACCTGTCCACTAGATCCCACTGTAGGACACCAACTAACATGGCCGACCTTCAGCCTGACCCCTCGACCACCACATGTTTATATCCTTTTGTGCCTTTCCTCTCTCTGTCCTTCATTCTCTCCATCCTGTCTCCTTCCTCTTTTCTTTTTTCTTGCCACTCGCTGGCATGGCAAATGCTGTCACGTCAATATAAATAGGACTGAATTGAATAGATCTTAAAAAGATTAATGAAATTACATCTGTACATTGTGTTGCCAATCATTCTGTCTTGTTTATATGAGAAATGACTCATCAGCAGCTTAAACCCACCTCACAGCAGCAGTCCAGTGACTGTATAAGCTAAGCAGAAGGTCGAATAACTTGGATGGCTGAAGAACTGCTTTTTCCATCATATTTACTTTACACCAAGCAAACAGGCTGTCAATTGATGGAGCAGGTGGAGGGCAAGACGGAAGCTGGGACAGACGAAAGTTAAAAGGGAAGCTGAAGACTTTCATGCATGAAGTCATGTTTGGGATTTTTTGAGGTGAACGTGTTGAATGGATGTCAGTGTGTGTGACCAGATGAAAGAAGAGCTTGTGTTCTCTTTCAGCTTCCCCTCTTTCTTATTTGCCATCTCTCTTTCTCTCTCATTCTCCACTTTCTCCAAGGCAACCTTCAAAACAGCATCCCAGCTGCTTGTGTCTCTGTAGACCAGACCAAAGGAGGCTGACATTTGCAACTTAGTAATGTAAATATCCCTGCTAGTAGTTTTTCTTATCTCAGTTTAAGATGTTTCAGTTTACAGCATCTGAAAACAATGACAACTGGTGATATTGACATATTCACTGGTATGTGAGCATATGAATATTTATTAGCCAAATATGTTGAAAAACCCATATGCTTTTGAATCAATCATTATTTACTTACAGTTCTTTCTATTTTGATCTCCCCAAATATTACAGTGGAGGAACTGATATCAAGTCAACTTGTTAACTTTTGACGGCATTCACTCCTGTCTCTCCACCTGAGAATGAGAAATGCACATATATAAAAGAAAAAAAAGAGAGCTGAATTGTCATAAATGTATAGATCCACAACAGTAGTCTGTGCTGCAGTAAATGGGTTGGGGTTAAGAATGATGGGAAGAGAGCGCCTTATACCAGGCTTTCAGTCGAACACCAGCAAAGCTCCATAACTTTGGTCAGATCAGGAACAAAGCATCACTAACCTATAAGATCTTCAGCAGAAACAGAAACTGTTGATCACATTTGGAGTCAAATGTCTTTATGTTGCAATATAAAACATTATTCATTACAGATCTGCTCAACCTTTTCTACATGAGAGACAAAAGCAAAATGGAAGAGTCTGAATCAATAATCCTTAAACTATAGCAAAATACTCAAAGACATGGCTTTAAAAATGCCCCTTTAGAGAACAAATCTAATAACCAGGGTCTGATAAGGTCTGGGGTCATATCAGAACCTCTGACAGAGACAAATGAGTAAGTCTGTCTTCAAAACTACATCTTTTCTGCTGACATGCGTTTTACAAAAAGACTCTGAAAAAAACATATTTTGAACAGATTACTGAGGCCAGACGAAGCTGTTTCTGAACTGGTCCTCCAGTCCTGACCAGTCTGAATTGAGAGTGTGTGGAGAAAAAGAAGATCTTTGCAGCAGGACTGTGACATAACACGTGAGGGCAAAGCTGCCAACCCTCACACAACAAGCGTGAGACACACATATTTCACTGCCTTCACACGCTCTCATGCCACACCTCTGATGCTGCACCCCCCAAAAAAAGATAAAAGAAATAATAATAATAGTTTATGTGATCTTGGCATTGAGCCTGACTAACACCACTCGCGTTGGTCCTTTCCTTCTCACAGATGTATGCTGCCTCGTACATGTTGCTTTAAAATAGCATATTAATTAGTGTACAGTATATATTCATATACCAGTACATATGAGAAGATAGAAGATGCATGTTTTACCAGAATTTAGTCAATACATCAACCTATACTTATCTGCCCAATGGAAAAAAAAAAAAAGAAAACTACACCTGATAGCATATTTCCGGTTCATTTTTCCCAGGTGACAGGAGTAAACCAGTTCCAGGCAGTTATTATAGTTTACCAAAACTAAAACTGAAACTCCTACTACTACTGGCTAAAATGAAAAATAAATCAAAATTAACAATGCAAAACTAGCTGAATTAAGTAGAATTATGGGTAAAATTAACATAGTTTTCCTTTTATATCCTGCCGAAGTGAGCAGGTCAGGACATAATGTCATGAATTCTCCATCAGTGAAAAAACTAAATGCATGGATGAGGTCCAGCAGGGCATCGTTTATGACACACTGGATTTCTGGAAGTAAGGGAAGATATTTATCCCAAATCTGCCCCAGTAGCTTCAGATTTAGTCAGTGTTCCTGACTCCCAGGATTTTGTTGAGCTCAGTTTCTCAGTGTCCTGCTGTCATCTGGTCTGAGAAAATCAGGATACAACTTCTCTTGAGCAACGCGTTTTCCTTAAAATTAATAAAAATTTACTTAACTGAAGTTCTGTAGAGGGAGTGTTCCTGTTCATGTGTTCATTATATCCACAATGAAGACTCACATTGATCTTAAACTAAATAAAACTAAACTGAAATAATGAAACAAACCGCAAAAAAAAGAAAGATAAAAAAACGATAACGCTGCATCCAAGAAAGCCACAGGCCAGTGCAATCAATCACACAGAAAGGATGCTCCTCTGTGTTTGTGCTGTGTGCTTGTGTAAATAATATTCATCAAAATGTTTCTTGCAGCACGTTCCACATCTGCCTGCTGTTGAACGGTTTGTTGTGTCTTCCTATGTCCCCCTGTCAATTTTCTGCTTCAGTTAAGAATAAATGTCCCTCACTAATTAATCTTGTTTAATTTTTCACTAAAAATAAATCATGAACTGCTCTTTCGAATATTAGCATTTTGTTTCGTTCAAGAAGGTGTTTAATATTAATGAACTTCCCTTTAAAATCAGAAACACAGGTCTGTAAAGTAGCAATCTGTAAAACTCAAACTTGGTGCTTCGTCTGTTACTCTAAACTGACCGTTCAGCTCAGGTGGACTTGTGAAGACCCCGAAAGTCCGGATGTAGGCCATGAATCTGAATGAAGTCAGCAAAACTCCAGCAGGTCACGTATATGAACTCAAATTAATTCCAGTGTTTCCACAGACCACGCCCCTGTCTTTTTTAAGAAAGGTTGGCAGCCCTGCATAAGGTGTTCAATTTCTTGCTAACCCCAATACCAGAGCATCTTTAAAGTGTTGAGAAGAAAAATGAACTGAAACAGGAGAGAGAGAGAAACCAATCAGGGGAGGGAGATAAGTGGATGCAGGTGGAACCTGGCAAGATAGAGAGGCAAGAGGAAGGAAGGAAGCAAAAACAAACATGAACACAAAAAACATGTGAGCAAAGTGAGCCTAACAAGATAAAGCTAACACAAATATCCCATGATGCTGCATCTTGGTTTGTACTTTTGCAGTAATCCAGCACTGGAGTGATAACAGAAAACACAGAACAAAATTATCATAAAGCTTCCAACCATGATTCAAAGAGAGACAACTGTCACAACTGAAGAAGCAATGTGATCTGATCTATTGAGTATTGATGCCTTTTGCCCTTTTTGCTATTTATCACCACAGGATTTCCTTCACCAACCTCGTTGGGTTTTTACATGTTTTCTGTAAGTAGATTTATACGTATAATACAGACTGTTTACTATACCACTGTCATTCTTTTCTTTCTTTAATGCACAAAAGTGGAAAAGAGTTCCAAAAAAGTGCATGAGAAAGAGCTGGTTTCTGCAAGCTGTTTTCCAATAAAGCTGTTTCTGATACTTCTGGGTGTCTGTGCCCATATGGTTAACAACAAAGTGCTCTCACAGACACCGGAAACCGAACATGTCACATTCACAGCTGCTGATATAACTCAGAGCACGTATCAACAGTTAGTGCGAGCAGATGTCAAACCATGTCCAGCATGACATTCAACACTCCTCTCTGTTATGGAGATGATGTGGCTGTTGTGGTTACGGACCATGCCACTGAGTAACTGAATGGTCTTGTGTGTGTCTGCTGCTGCAAAGCCAATAAGTATTGACTTGAGTCTGAATGGTGAAAAAAATATATAAAAGCTTTGTGTGGAGCAGAGAAGCCAGCTGGGTCAGGGTTTACAATAAGCAGCACAAAAGAGTAACATTTACTGGTACGTTTGAAACAATTGACACAATATCCTAAACTCTACCTGTTTGGTCCAAATGTTCAATAAAGACGTATAAACAGTTAATTTTTCAGCCGCGTCTTTAAAGCCATGTTCACAGCAGCCAGTTTTAACGGGCGAAGAGGTTTATTTATGTCAGATATTTTTAGTTTATTGTAACTTTTTACACTATTTTAACAAGCTGGCAGGCTGTTGCGAGTTTAAAAAGGTTTATACTGACATGGAGAGGAAGCACCGAAGAAACAATCATTACTACAAATCTCAGTTTTGACAAAAATATGTTTAGAGTTGGATATAACTGACAAATAAGTTATCTGGAAAATCCTGGTTTCATTATGCACAAAAAAAGTGTCAGATATCTTGAAGAAAGCCAGGAGCACAAATGTTCTTGTTGCTTTGCTATAATAAAGTTGTTAAAAAAACAAATTTGAGAAGCATGTCAGTTTCGTTTAACATATTCCATCGTTGCTGACGTGTGCACAGCACCTCAAAGCCAGATATTTATTGATTTGATTTGATTTGATTGATTTGATTTGATTTGATTTGATTTGATTTGATTTGATTTGATTTGATTTGATTTGATTTGATTTGATTTGATTT
>JBAMYA010068039.1:0-26138 GCA_037176975.1 Arrhamphus sclerolepis
TATATATATGACAAGAAGAGCACACAAACTGACTGACTAGAACTGAACTCTGAAGGAGGAGTACATTCAGTGATGCTAACCCTGCCCTGATCTACATGGAAAATGCTTACTGATCATTATTCTCTGCAACATATCACTGTCTGTGTGTCTGGTCTGAAATATGTGCCCAGTGGAAGCGTTCTGCAGATTTGAAAAGATTATGAACCACTGCTTTGGTTTATGGACCAATTAGCCAGTGACTGCTTTATTTTCCACGAGGCCTCTCAGACTAAGAAATACATCAGCTGAGGCTTGTTGGCAGCAGAAATAATCTAATTACATCACATGACATAATCAATGACAGAGCAATCGAGTGTGCTCCATACTAAAATGTTGCACTTGAACCAAGACAAATGTACAAAATTAAATTTAGCTTTTGAGCTTTTCCTTACAGCGGTACACTGCTTCAGCATCTTTAAACCTAAACTACAACACTGCAACACAGTCGTTTGCAGCTTTTTGTCTGCGCTTGCTATTGAGGCTAATGGTAGCTGCGAGCACTCAGTGTGGAGCACTGGAATGTGTTTTCATCCTGTTAAAGACCTATTGGGTTTGTTTTTGGGCTGCCATTGATTCTCATTTTGTCCTCCACTGGATCCAGTATGCATGTGTGCGTGTTTGTTTTAGGAGGTTTGCTGTTTGTCTTCCTGTGAGGAAATGGGCAGGACCTGATCAATATTCACCTCAGGACTGTTGCTACATTTGTCTTTCTTTAGTTATGGATTTACTGTTTTTCACTTCTGTCTGTCATAAAGTAGAAAAGCTCTCAGTTCGCAGTGACACAGCAGTCCTGCTACAGATCTGCCACCCTGCCTGCTGGCCTGTGTGGCTCATACGCTCATATGGTTTGCTGTGTATAATAGGCTCCCTCTTGTAAAACCCAATATCAAGGAGCTACACATAAAATACTTTCAATGAGAGAAAAGCCTCTCATAAGGATTATGGACTATACTTAAGTCACCTCTTTAGACACTTTGAAGTCAAATCTCACACAAATGAGCTAAAAATAAATAAAGTCTGCTTTTATGTACCATTATTGCTGTCTGCAGGGCTGTTTTTATACAGGGCTGTTTCTTTTTATGTTTCTTCTAATGCATTTATCTCCTTATTCCGTTTTATTCCTCTTAAATTCAAATAACTTGAACTTAAAATTCTGTTGAAGCTTATTTCAGTGATGACGTTGATGATAGTGCCATTTATTAAGATCATTATTATTTTGTATGTTCACTGCAAACATATTTCTGACCTTGTATCAGCACCTACTTGAGTATGAGTAATGAATCTAACTCCACCATCCTTTGCACTCATTAGACTGGAGCATCTCAAAATTTGAGCACTTGATATTTTGACAGAAAAGCTAATTAATCTCTTGGTGTTTGTTGCGTCCTCATATGTGTTTGTGTGTGGAAAAGCCTGGTGTCGATGGTGCTCAGCTGAAGCAGTAAAAACTAAACAAGCTTTCCTACACTCCTCATGACCTTCAACCACAATCAGAGTAAATACAGAGAAGGTCTTTCCAAATTATTGCTACCTCCAGTTTATCCAAATTAAAGATGCCTAAAGTAAAGTGTTATTGTTAGTAACTTCACTAACCACCGCCTTGCCCTCTAATCAAAGCAAGAAATTCCTCAAACTTGAAGATATGTCACCTCAATTGGACAAAAATGCAGAAGTACATCTATTAATATTTTTACATATACAAACGTGTATGGAGAATTTGATGTCATTCAGTACATCATAACTGCAACAATAACATTCTGCAAAGTAAACAACATATATTTCGACTTTAATTAGCCAGACATACGTTTCCCTGACTTGTAATCAAAACAAGCCAATAATGACAGCATGAAGCCGTCCAAAGAATCTGAATCACCACACTTAAACTTCACTGCGGTCTGAGGCAAGAGGAGCAGGCGCCGGACCTCATGACATTAGATGATATGTTCAGACACCTGTCACTTAATATCATTTCACTAATGAAAAGGCATTTCAATTGTCTGTTATATTAGGTCTATTGGTAGTTGATAAACAAGACTCACTCTCTGTGGTGTTTAAATCATGTCGGGGTGCCACTCTGCTGCCAGTGGTGCTTATTTCAGGGAGCCATCCTCGCTTGAGCAACTAGTTGTAGGAGATGAGTCACAGCTCGTGCAGCATTTAGCCCTCCCTCTTCTCTTTAACGAGTGTTCTGATAAAACAGTTAGCCTCCTTTTTTTCCTTTTTTAATTCCAGTGGTGGATTGTAGGAATTAATTTAAGTGCATTTTTTTTTTTTACCTTTTACATTTTACTTTAAGAAGAGAGATTTGTTTTTTTGACCAGAAATATGCAAGTGTTATGCAAAAAGTGGAAAAGAAAGAAAGGAAAATCTTCTGTTTCAGCTTACATGAGTAAACTCTGAATGAATCCTCTCCTTTCTTGTTCTTACTGTATTAAACAACAGTTATATGTACTGTTAGTCATCAGTTTTGTCTGACTCGTGGTACGTTGAGCACCTAAAAAAAGAGGAGATGGATAAGAGAGGAGAGAGGGAAAGCTCCTGTTGTTGCTTTTAATTAAGTCGATGAAACACAGAAGATGCAGATTCATCCACCTCTGGTCCATCAACTGAGGCCTCTGCTGCTGGTTTACATTTTAGTGCAAGAGAAAAGAGTTCTTAATCAGATTTATGCTCAAATAAAATGACGTAACAAGTTTTTACTTATGAGTAAGAACAGTATCAAAACAGACATGGAAAAAAAAAAACCTCATATAGTCATTACTAAGTCTTTAAATCTGTTAAACACAACCTTGGATAAACAGTAACACATACCATATTCAAAGGGTGTCTTTATTTATTTGCCTAATCCAAAATGCAGAAGCAGCTTGTAAAAATCTAATTACACCCCATGATTCAAGCTTGTAGCTTGTAGAAAAAGCTTTAGCAGCAGTAACAGGAAGTAGTCTCATTTTTGTAAATCATTATCCCTCACACTGTCGTGGAGGAATTTTGGCCCATGCTTTTTTATGATGCTTCCTCGGCTGTTTAAGTTTGCAGAGCATGTTTATTGTTTATGAACAGATCATTTAAGGATCTGCTGTAGAATTAAAACAGGGTTGAGATCTTGATGAGGCCGCTGCAATACATTGATTACATTTCTCCTTCAGACATTTTGATGTTGATTTTCTGGTTTGCTCTCTTGCTTGTTTTTGGTTTAGTCACATGACCCACCGTGTTTTCTCTCTCTCTCTCTCTCTCTACTACCCAGCTTCTCTGCAACAACTCTTTCCATTTCTCTCTTTGATGCTTGTGGCTTTGGCAGGACTGGTAATATGTTGCCCCGACATATACTCTAACCTTTCCGGCTTCATCTCAGAGCTGTGCAGTGTATCATAGTGGACGTGAATTAATCCAAAAGGGATACTGCTGCTCAGCTCTGAATCATGACCACTTCTACATCTGCAATTACGGTTGTGGTCAGGTGAAAGAAAGCAGTTGTAGACATGTGGAAGACATATTCAGTTGTCTTCTTGTCATGAAGCCAGAGCCAGCATTCATTCCTAATCACAATTAAATATATAGCAACCCTGGTTTATATCCTGCTTGCTATATTTAGTAGTACTGACCACCTTTTTGGCTAAACTGGAAGAAGAGATCGGTAATGTCATCATTTTTTTATTTTTTGCTGCGCCAGCTGGTTTCCTAAGTGTCACCGGAGTCAAACTAATCTTGTTGGTTCACTTTGTTTTACTGGAGACTTGCTGTGTTTTATAACTTTCTTCTGTGCGTTGAAAGCTTCACACAGCTGCCCTGATCTGCTGCCAGGGAGAGAGATGCTTTCTCAAATATGCTCGTGGAGTTTTACCACTCTACTGGAACATAACCACATGCTGGATGGAAAATGGAAAAAAAAAAAAAAAGGAATGGGGGGTATATGATGGTGTATATACTTTACCTCCTAAGAGTATAGAGCTACACAAGTCCTGCTGTTTACTTAGTAACACCCCCAAACAGCCTTGATGCTGAATTTCAGCACTTTAAAGTAATTGTTGCTTTGAAGTCCAGTGTGCTGGATTTCAGCCAAACTTAGAGGAAAAAAAGGAAAAAAGACCAAAAACATCACTGTTATTATGCTTACTGCACTGTTGGCAGTGTCCTACTGGGGCCAAAAGGAGCCAATTTATGTCAAGCACGATAACTTTTCTCTTCTTTTTAACACTTCAGCGATGAAAGAAACCATGACTCAAAAAGTTAAAGTGCTCTATGCGCTCCCGGACTCATACCCTCTCCATCTATGCACACGTTTGCAAAATGACTTTCTCTGCTGCACCCACAGGGAGCACTGTTGTCCAACTTGTCAGGACTGCTGTGGACTATCAACTCACGCCTGCATTTTGTTTACCCCACTGGCTGACCACAGGTCTCACACCAGACTGAGTGACAGACAAAGCTTCAAAGTCTTTTTTTTTTTCCTAACGTTGTCCCAGCTTGCCCTGCCCTGCAACAACAACAACAAAGGAAAATGTCAATAATTTCTACCAAAAAAAGGTTTATTTCACTGGCTGTGTATAAAAGATATTTATATTTGTGTAAATATAAAAAAATAGATTTTAAATTACATTACATATACTTTGTGTTGACTTTTTTTCTTGAGAAGCCTTTTTTTCTGTTATATTTATTTATTTTACTAATTATCAAATTGTTTAGAGCTTCATTTTAGTGTATAATCAGAAAGGTCCAGTCTGCGTCAATGTGAGCAGTGCAAGTAGAAAAGTACTGAGACGGTATATAAGAAGGTGTGTTTATTCTTAGCACTGTGGTGTGAACATCAGCAGGGTCAGACCATCAGGGTGACTGTTCCTGAGTCTGCCAGTGCAGCAGTGGAGGATCCTGTCACGCATGGAGGAGGGTGAAAAGTCTGTAGATATGCCGGCATGCATCCTTGATAAGGGTGTCCACGCAGTCCCTGCAGCGTATGTGCTTCTCCTAAATGCTCTCAGAGGTGCACAGTTGGATTCTGGTGATACAGCTGCTGCAGTCATTTATGGTCTGATGTGAAGAAAACACCTGGATGCGTTAGTGCCATCTTGGGGTTTCATGTGTCACTGCTAACTTAAGTGTCCACTTGTGGACAACTATCAACTTGACCTAAGAAAACGTTTTCTGATTATGGCAGTTTATGATTATATTTTCATGCTGGAAGGATCGTCTCATACCATTGGGAGAAAATTAAGACATAACTTGGGCATCATAATGTTCTTATACGCCTTCAGTACATTCTTGAACTATGTTTTTAGAACTTGGACAAAGATGTCACCTTGAAAATAATTTAAAAAAAAAAAGATTACAGAAGATAATGGTTATTACTCATCCTATCTTTCATTCCTGACATAGCATGTGTATTGCTACACTTCTTAAATCAGACAGGTTTTGTGTTTTCTTCACATTTCTGAGTTAGGTTCTGCTCTTATGTACCGGTACTTTCTGTCAGAAAACCAAAAGAAATTATCTCCCAAGGCTAAAGATGACATTTAAAACTCAATACCATCTCTGCACGTGTGGAAAATCTGGCAGACATCTGGTCAAGCTCCCCAGTGTTTCCACAGTCCATGCAATGACTGAAATAATAGTACTAATAATAATAATGAAAAAAGGTTACAATGTAGTTTGGAACAGCCAATCACTGCCAGAGTAGAGAACTTGGGTAAACAGCTCACCGCCGAAGAAAGTGACAGCAGAACGGAGCACAGAGGATGTGTGAGAGGAGGATCGCTGAAGGAAGAGGAGGGAAATAATTAGCTGAACTTGTCATTGGAGTGATTAAGCACTGATTTTGAAGTGTGCTCAGGCGGTGCGTGGAAAAAAAACCCTGCTCTAATGTCAGTGGGGATGTGACATGTGAGGACTGCACTTCAGTGCAGAGGTACAGAGGTGCAGACCAGTTCAGCTCTATCACTGCTTCACAAAGGTCTAAATGGTGTTTATGTTTGGGCCAGATGAGTTGATCCTGACCAATCATCCATTAAGTACCTGCTATTTTTGTGCATATTTATCTTGAAGAGCAATATTTTACCTCAGTTCTATTTACGATAAGTCACTTTTATTAATTTAACAGACAGCGCTGGTTGTTTTCTATCGTCACTGTGAAAGATGACTTTTCTGCACTCCGCTAATAAGTATGCTGAATCTTGATGCTGCAGACTAAACGCTCCAATAACTGTGTCTTGGTGCCTTGATGCTTTCTGCTTATTAGCGTTTTCAGCAGACACTCTGTCATGTCTGTTATCACAAAGTGGGTACCACTCACTCTAAATGATCACATTTATAACTTCAGGCACTTTATTCAAACTGCTCTGTTCTTCTTATTTATTTATTTTTTCACTGTATCCTTGAATGAATGCAGAAAATAACCTTCTATTTCTTCCAAGCACAGCAGCACTAATGAATATTACATGAGAACGATAAATCAAATATTTTCCCTTACAAGGCTCTTAATGTCCTCAGTTGGCAGACTACTCTTTGCCTTAATTTTCATTCTTTCGTCTTTGTTAAAGGAGGAAAAAATAATGTACATTTTCTTAATTTGCAAAAATGTTTGAATGTATGTATGGCGCTTAAAAAAAGATTTTTTTTTCTTTGTGAATATAGAATTCAGATTAGGCAGTTAAATGTCCTTCCTTAAGCACTATCCATCTTTTCTCTGTTAGATTTTTGTTGGTGGTGCAGCAATTCACACGTAACTGTTTTATCAGTTCTCTAGTGTATTTTGCAAGTGTATGCCTGTGAAAAGTACAACATAAGAACTTTTGGCCTTCAGTAGTTGAAAGCTTAATAAATTAATAGTCTTAAATGTACTATGACTTAAATCTACTTTTCTGCAGTGCTGTAGCATGCAGTGTGGAGCCTTCCTTGGCTTACTTTCTTTATGTAGCTCAGACATAGCAGCTGAGCAGATAAAGCATATCATATATAAGCCAGAGCTCAGAAAATTTGAACATCAGTTAACCTTTACCAGCAACACAATCAGGCTACAGCGTAGTTTATGCTTACACGTCTACTTGATTCTGTGCACACATGTGATACTTCATTAATCCATTCATTCCTATGGGAACATACTTGCGAAACTACTCCTTCTGACGTTTTTTTTTTCTTTTTTTTTTGGATTGTCATTTACCTACATGCATGGAAAGATTTCATGTAGTGGATTTTTTAAGGGTACAAGTGTAGGTTTAGTTAGAAACCAGACAATAAGCTTAGGAATATTAGTATTATTAGTACTTCCTTCTGTTGAACACCAGAGCTCTTTAATTGCAAAAAAACAAAAAAAAAACAAAAAAAAAACAATCTCAGTAAATGAGTTCTAGCTGTAAAAAGTTGTTGAAGTTCTTGGCTGAGCAGATAGTATTAGAATGTGTTAGTTTCATGGACATTTTGGCACATACAGAATAAATCAAGTCATCTTGGTGCTTCCTGTCTGCCTGGAATTAGTAGGTTTCTGTCACTGAGCGTCTTGCAGGCAGCTTTAAGTTATTGGAAGAACTTATTTCCTCCTTGTACTTCTTGTCATCTCACTTTGCTTTTAGACCGCTGAGGAGCTGAAGCAAAAACAATCTTCTTGTTTCCTCAACCTAAAACTTAAATTAAAACTTAAAACAGGGAAACATGGAAGACATAAACCATTCACAAACAATACAGGATTACATGATAACTGATATCAGATATCAAATAGAATCAACTTGAGAGGTCTGTAAAGTAGAAACCCTGTCATTTTGTTATAAATTGTGAGTCATTGGCTTGTTTCTGGCTACGTGACATGAAAACTAAAGTTGTAATTTCATCTAGCCAGTTCCCAAGGTAACAATGAGCAAAGTTACAGTCTCCACTTGAAGGAAATCTTGCCGTGGAGCCTCAGGACGCAGGGTCACACTGTAATTTATGTCCCCATGTTCTATTAGCGACACTTTATTATCCTGTGTGTTGTATCAACAATTATCATCCTCTCTTCAGCCACAGTTCAAATTGGCTGTATTTATGATGTCATTTTAACATTTTAAAGAGAAAACTGTCTCTTAGAATATTAAAGTGATTTACAGAACAGTCAAGGACATGGTAAACTCTTACAGGCGTGAAACAAACAGTTGAGTTAACTTGTTTTGTTTTTTAAAAAAAAACAAAAAACAAAAGAGCTAACATGACTAATAACATATTCCATCCACTCACCTCAATATAGTTAACACTTTCTGCCCTTCATCAACTCCCCTCTTGCTTATATTTCCATGTGCTTCCAAACTGTTTTGTCCTCTGCAGTGACATTTTATGGCTTCTCTTTGGCATATCTGCTCATACTTTATTGTTTTGTACTCGCGGGAAGCAGGAGAGGCACAAATTCTGTAAACAACGGGCTCAGAGGGACCCTACTTGTCCTGCTTTACTTGCATGATGATAACTATGTCACAAGAATTATTACAATCCAGAGATGGCACAGGACATTTGGACATTTATAAAGCGCAAAAAAAAAAAAAAGAGACAAAATTGGTTCAACTGTTTTAAGCCAGTCATATATTGTCACTAATGGCTTGTGAGAAGCACTAAAGATAGTATTTATTTATTTGCATTTCTTGGTGCTTCCTGCTGGTTTAGTCCACTTGTTTTAAATATGTAAATCTCAGCTCTGCAGTGACTTTGCTGCTCACGTCTTTAAAACTTATCATTCCCATGAACTGTGGCCACCATTTAAAAAGTGCACAACTGTCAGCTTGTGATCAGCATTATTCTGAGAATACATGCAGCATCGTATTGAGGTTTACAAACAAACTTTGGTCTCCCTAAAATGTGTCCATCAGAAACAGTACAAATGTTCTGGTTCTTGGTAATACATTCAATTCTGCTAAAGTGAAGAGCTGCAGATATTTCAGGGATGTTGGTGACAGCTCTGTGCCATTTGGTTGCTTTTCCTCTCGCTTTGTGACTGAAAATCATTTGGTAGTTGGCTACTAACTCACTCACACAGTTTAAAGACTAATAGGAAGTGTTTAAAATGACTGCCGTTAAATGAATTAATGAGAGAAGACTTATTTTTGAAATGTTAGCATGCATTAGCTCAAATTAAAAAGGTTGCGACGGTTGTGCATGTTGATGAAAGCACTGCAGAGTTGTGTTTGTGTTTTGTCAGGTTGCTCAGATATGCAACAGCGTGTTTCATGGAGCTAGCCCTCGCTGGAGTGTGCACACTTCACCACAGATGAAAGACTTTTTTAATTTGTTCTGAAAACAGAAACACAAGCACGTCAGAACAACATGGCTGCACATTAAGGGGCTGTCGGAGTCTACTGGATAACTCTGACGCAGTTTTCCCAAAAGGACGAAAGTTTATGGTGAACTCAGCTCTCAAAGGACATTTGCATCTTTCGCCAGCGTCAGCACTCATATACTAGCACGTACATTTCTAACTTGTTAGCAAGCTCATGTTCTGCCTCCTGTCTGAAAGGGGTGTTAGGGTGGCAGATGTGCCTGGACTGAACTATGTCAGGTAGAAAATGTGGCTATAGAAGTTGCAGGTTGTTGCAGTGCAACCCTCCACTCTGGAGTTTAGCAGAAAAACATGGGAGCAAAAAATGAAAATGATATATTAAGAAGTTGAGAAGCTAAATTGGAAACATGCACATAAAGCACAAAAGTCTCAATAGCCTGTATAAGGAGCAGCATATTGAAGTCAGTGTTTATGTATGTTTAACTCAACTTAATATCACATATGACTCTTAACTTATGCCAGCCTGTCAGTCATTTACTGTTGCCATAACAACAGTCACAGCAACCAATGAGACTGGCTTTATTTTCATTTGCCAGGAGATTTAGGATTAAGATTCATCTGCATGGCAGACACGTATGAGTGCATCACCGCAGTGAAGTGATGAACTACTTTTTCCCGTCACTGTGTTACCAGTCCAAATGAGCTCTCTTCGCGCTCAATCATATTTAATACATTTATAACCATGATTTACTCGTGGCAAGTACAAAACTCCAGATTCACAGATGATGCATAATGATACCTCACTGGGTATCATTACGCATCAGCTAAGCTTGAGTTGATACATGGATTAATGCAATTTGTTCAGTATTAAGCTGCATTGCCTGGTCGATCATCTCTGTATGTAATTCCAACCAAACTATGTGTGCACATGTCTGTTGATACACAAACACAGACATCCACATGTTTACTTGAGCAGTTTGGTTCACGAAGAAAAGCACTGCCCTAGAGGAGGGGACATGTGTACAATTATATCATCATAACAACATTCCCATATCTTCAGAAATACAGCTGTGAAATGCCTAAAATGTTTCACAAATTCAAACTCTTTGTGTGTCTGACTGGTAGCAATCAGCATGAGCTCAGCTATGACTCATTCACGTGTAGAGTGCATGGGCAAAAAACAGACAAAAGCTGGATTTTCAAATGATAATTTGCTTTCTTCGCTGCTTTCTGAAAATCCCTTTTTCTCCTTGTCCGCTTCCCCCTTCTATCATCACTCTCCCGATTCAATTGTCTCGTATTGTTCCTTGTAGACTGTCCCCCTGTCATCGCTGCCTGTCAGTGAGTGTGCTGCTCCAGGCAGCAATGTTGTACTCCTGTCACCTGTCATCACACCAATATTTTCACCCAATAAACTTCTTTTTTTTCCCCATTCTTTCATTTTTATCCACGTATCACTCTTGAAAACAGGGACACTGCTGATTGAGGAACACCATGTTTTGGTAAATGCTGCATCGATGTTTACTTCATTTTCAGGAGTTTTGCACAGGAGCAACCTAAACTGTCTAAAGTCACTGTGTCTAGAGACAGTCATCAATGTTGCCAATGAAAAAATAAACACGCAGCCAAGTGAGCTGCGATTCAAGAAGATCCTACCTAAACCACGACATGTGGAGTTGCAGCTGCAGCTAAATTGGTAGTTGAACCTGACTTCAGAGCCAACAGCCACAGTTGTGGCTGATTCCCAGTTAAACCATCTGGAAACCAGAAATCAGCAATGTCAACTCTTAGCCTGCAGAATCAATACAGCCTAAAGAAATCAATCGTTGTACGTCCACCAAAAACTAATATTTATTCATTGCACCACATGAGAGACTCCGATGATGGCTTAGTTGTAGAAGGTCTGGGTTCAAATCCTGGTTGTGTCATGGATTTTATTTTTCCTTTTTTTTGTTTTGAGGACTTTGCAGTTGAGGTCAATTGAAACTTCAGTTACAGGTGAAAAATGCAAAGCAAAGGTTTATGTATGTCTCACAGGGGTTAAACTCATATATCTCAGCTAACTACAATCAGTGTAATTGACCTGTAATATGTTGCAGTGTTTTTAATTACAAAGGTTTTTACAGTGGTAAAAGTATGCTAATTTTAATTTGCCTTGTTTTATTTTATTTATTTATTTATTTGTATTTCAGGTTTTAATTATGAGATATATCAAACTATGAGGAGGAAAAAAAAAAGAAACAACTTAAATGATTTGGTGTGTCATTTAGGTTTCCTCGTGTCCATTTAAGAGACCTCATAACTCATACATTGTGTGCAGGTTAATGCAGCATAACGCAGCAGGCGATGAACTGGAAGACGATCATGTGGGATTATTAAATGAGCTGTGTTGATTACTTTGTAGTTAAGAAGAATTATGCGCTAACCACAGGCTTTTGTTTCCAAGGTCCATATTTTTCTGTTCCTTCCTGTTCTCTGTGTTCCTGAGTTCAGTGTTCCCTCCTCCCATTTCAATGCTCACCTTGTGTTTCTGTCAAATTTGACTTATTTAAAAGTTAGTGCCTTTCGTATTTAGAGGATATTAAAGAGTGTGAAGTGTGCGTGGCTAAAGAAATAAGCCATGCAACCAGTTAGACTGTTTCTACCCTCTACAGGACTTTCATGTGAAAGGAAACTTTGATTCTGTCACATTTATGGAATCTCAGATGTAAAAGAGACTTTATTGATTTTCTCAGTTGTCTCTATACTAAACTGCTGTTTTTAAGAGTTAAAATCATCTGTGGTTGTTGAGACGTCCATTTTAAATGATTTCCTGTGAGATAAGTCAGTTATAACTTTACATGGCATTTGAATCCATTATAAGTGTTACTTCTTTCTTTCTTCCTTTCCTTTCCTTCTTTCTTTTTTTTTTTTTTTTGTGAAGGCCCATACACTTTAATTCTCCTGGCCTCCATGTGAACCAGCCATGTTATTCCTCATTAACTTCTGCAGACACCCCCGGGAATGATTTGCCACACATGTGTGGTGAGTTTGTAGGAACCACACATTCGTCTCTGAGTTTTTAATGAGAATTTATCGCTTCGAATTAGAAACTGCTCGTTCACGATGGGTCAGATCCATTTTTTCAGAAACACATTATAACAGTGTCTCTAATGCAGACTGAACTTTTGAATTTGCAATGACAACTGGAGAAAAAAAGTGAAACTTTGTGCAAGTCTTGTCTCTTATTCTAAGAGACTGTATTTAGGCTTAAACTGAAACCTGATAAAATATTTCAATAGTTTTGACCTGCTGTTTGTAGAATAATTTTAGCTATATGTTATATGTTATTTATATCTGTAATAGGTTCTTGGAGAGTATGCAACTGCCTTTTAGCTTCTAAGATGCAGTGGCATTTGTTATCTTGTCCCCTAGGAGGTAGTTTGTGGTGCAAAAGTCTCAGCAAACTGAGCATAAATGTGTTTTAGCAATGACAGAAAAAAATATATAATAAAGGTAAATTGTGAAATTCTTGATGGGTACCTTGTTGAATTCCTCTGTTGCATCAGTGTGTATTAGCAAGAGTATAGATACTGAACTTTGTTTTAAGTCAAAGGTTTCTGTCTGCTGCAACAAACTGACGCTTGACACCAACCCTGAACTGAAAATACATAAAACAACAGCAAAGTCTTCTCTTCCGAGGTACGTATTCAGAGGTGTTTGTTTGAAGCAAAAGTACAAAAGCTTCAAGGAGTGAAGAACTAGAAGATGGGCAAGAGATGCTGGTACAGATTCAGATGTCTTCAAATACCTTTCTACTATTGAGTCAAACACCAAAGTACATTTAATTGTGTTTTTTTTCTTTTTTCAAAGAGGCTGTTTGTAGGACAAACATGGACTTGAACATGAGATTGGTGTCATGAATGATATTCGTATGATTTCCTCTTTTCTTCTTAACTAGTAAATAAAATGGCTTTTTACACAGCAATATGAAGCTCCTTAGGGTCATTTATTGCCCTTTATTTACATTATACAGTGCACTACATGCATCTACTTAGTTTTATATATAAGCTATAGTTGGATTTGGAAACTATTTACTCAGTTTGTAAGCAGTTGGTGGCTTGTTTGTTGTTGTTGTTGTTTTTAAATCTCTGGCAGAGAGAGACAGCTGATGGCAATTAGAAAGGGAGATAAATAGCTGCCATCAAGGCTGTCTGTTGAGTTGAGATCGGGGTTGTGAAGGTTGACGCTTGTTCATGGTGAAATAAACACACAGCGTGCCCTTGCATCCAGACTGTCAGCCAAGTCTCTGATCTGCCAGTGTCAGATCTAACAGAGCGCCGTACCAGTGAGAATGATCTGAGAGTGCCGGAGAGAGAAAGAATGGACTGTAATTACAGCTGCAGAAATGGTTTAACCTTATAATATAATAAAACCTTGTAATGCGAGATGTGAAAATCACTTCCTAATACCCCATTAACCAGGAGTTATCATAATATAGCTAACATCGTAACTGTAAACAAAAGAAGAAACCCACAATCATACTAGAGTGGCAGTGGCACCTTGCATACCACATCCAAAACACAATCGCATGCACACATATATGTACACACACATAAAAAGTCATCCGCTTGTGTTAAGGGAGTCATCTTTCTGCTCCTTAATAAGATACAGCACGACCTCGGAGCCAGAATCAAGGTACAGATGAAGGGGAGTGGATGAAGTTTCAGGGCTGTGTCAGTCTTGTCACCTCTGTCACTGGGGTTTGTTACATCATTAAATTGAGTTATCGAAGACATGGCTAGCCAGGGCCAGCCTAGCTTCTGGGCTTCAGTCACACTCACCTCATGTCAAAGCCAAGAACAAACATATGCAGTACATTTTGTACAAGTATCTTGAAGAGTGGATGCATTGCAGCACGGTTACAAATAGCAATCTAAAATAGCTGCATACCTAGGAATACATTTAAATTATGTATCAACATGGGTGCCGCCTTTTCTGACTGCAAATCACAGTGAAGCAAATTCTTCAAACCTGAATACCATAAGAGATCATCCTTCTTGCTGCCCTGACCAGCTTGCAATGGATTGCATTATTACATAGCCTGGCTGCAGAGCGTCCAGCTATGTGATGTCCATGCTAAGATACAAGAGTGCATGCATCTCTGTCTAACCTCATCAGTGATGTTTCTTCTGCTGCATGTCTTTCTGGTGTTGCTGCAGTCTGTAAACGCTGCCATCCCTAAAGCAAAACATATTCACGTCTCCTGTAATTTAGAGGTAATCTTTTACTTAGTCCTGGTTATTCAAGTTCACCATCACCTGTCAAGCTGTGATAAATCCCTTTCCCTTGCTTTGTTTTTCTCCACTCTCTCTTTACCTCCTCCCAGCTACACTAACAAACCCAAGGAGACCAAAGCAAGGACAAGGTGGATGTACTTTTTACAGATTATTACAGATTTTCTCCAATGCTCTCCGTTTCTGTTGAAATACAGTTGTTTTTTTGTTTTTGTTTTTTGGAAAAAAAACCAAAAGGAATCACAGTGGGTTGTTAAATAATTGTTGGAGACCATCAGGATACATGCACAACTTGTCCGAGTATTAAATATGTGCAAGAAATGAGTAGGCAGGTAGAATGAGTTGAGACCTAGTTTGCAAACATGGTCGTGTTCATGCAAGGTATGAAATGTGTATATAGTGGCTATTAAAAGTCTACACACCTTCATGAAATTGCAGGTTTTTGAAATATAAAGGTAGAAACTAAAATATCAGAATTGCCGCATCTTTGACATTATCTTTCATCAAACGGGGGGAGAAAAAAAGAAGAAACATTTAATAAGTAGGCACAGTTAAAGTCATGCAAAAGTCTGCACACCCTTTCATAACAGAGGCTCAAACTGTTCAAACGGTAGAATTAACCAGCCACATGTGTAAATGCCCTCAATTAAAGTGACATAACGGAACTGCGAGTCTTAAATCTTGGAAAGCACTGATCGGGGAGAATTATAAAAGAATATTAACAGTGAAGCTGGCTGGGGGTAGCACGATGGTTGGGGCCTGCTTCTCTTCAGCTGCTCCAGGGGTGAGAGTCGAGACAGACCGGGAAATGAATTAAATAACATGTCTTGATGCAATGCCTTGTGTCAACAAGCTGAAAAAAAGGTGAATTTCACAATGACATATGCATCAAAACCAACCATAAAATCAAAATCGGTTCAGTCAGAACTCAGATCCTCCTCTTCCTCCATCCACCTCAGCGTGCTCTCTGCCCAGCCTCAGTACCACGCTCTGCTCCCAATCGCTGGAACTCTTTACCACCTGACATCTGCAATATTGCCTGTCTTCCCATCTTCAAATCCAGACTCAAAACTCACCTGTTTAAGACTGCTTATTAGCTTTAAGTTCACCATTTTACTTTTTTATTGTTTTATTCATTGTTTTATCTGTTTTTGTAAAGTGACTGTGAGTTTCTTGAAAGGCACTTTTAAATAAAATGTAATATTATTATTATTATTAAATTACTGGAACCACAAAGACCTGATTGACCTTAAAAGAGCCATAGCTAGTCGTAGTTAGCCTGACAGCTATCACTGTACATGTAAGTATACTTGGATATCCAGATAGTGCTTCTCTTCAGTTCAGTTCATTCAGGTATGAACATGAGAAATCACCTTGATGCAGTAAATAATAACCTACTTTCAGCATCATCAGGTCAATACAATCGACTAGTTAGTGTTTGATTGTGACAGTATAAATGTGCAGCTAACAGCAACCACAATTAGCTAATGCTGCTTGGTTGTCTGGCTACTATCATATAAAATGCATTAAATAATAAGATATTATGTAACATGTAAGGGTCATAATAATTAACTTATTATCCTTTCAAGTGGTAAATAAATAAATAATATATCAACAAGTAAGATTTAGCCAGAAAAACAGTTTAGGATTATCAACCGTCACTTCTTCACTTAAGACATGACATGGAAAGATGGATTATCCAGTAAATGTAAAATCTTGCATTTGTCATCATAGGTCTAGTCAACAGGAATTACTGGTTGACCGTTATAAGCTTTTTTCCTTCTTAAGTCATGTGAGCATAACTTCTGATGAGAGTTTGCAATAAAAAAAAAAAAGCAAAGCAAAGCAAAAGAGTCAATCTTACAGTAAATGCATCAATAGGACAAGCAGAAATAAAGGTGGTTTAGTTTGGATAACTCTACTCTGATCTGAGTCTGAGATCAGATTTGTGCTGCAAATCTGACCTGCTCGCTGGTATATTATTTTCAGGCAGAGTCCAGACCTGTGTGTGAAGACTAAAGCATGAAAACATGGCTGTCATGGCTACTCCGGGTTCCTCCTGCTCCACACCACAGCGGCCAGATCAGTGTTTGAAAATGCTGCAGACCACATTCCAGTCTGTACGTGCTGATGCTGTGGTGCTGTGTGAACGGACAAAGCAGAAAGTCCTTAGAAATGTTGACCTAGTTGCACAGATTTCAGTCAGTAACATAATCTGATTTAGTTGTATTTTTATTTTAAATTTAAATTTATCAGTCCACAGAGGCCTTCTATCCTTTTAAATTGTTTTTTTTTATGTTATAAAAGGATAGTATGAAAGTTTTTAAAAAGCTGGCTATCTTTGGGCTGTGCCTTTTGAGGTCTCGGTAAAGGTTTCGCTGAACCACTGAAACAGATCCAGACACTTCTGATATATTCTTGCCTTTAAAAATGAATTTAAAAAAATTCAATAAATGCTATTCCATTGTATTTTTTGCTTCCTGACTGTTGCAGATTTTAAATGGCCTGCAGCAAGTTCATATTGTATGACAGGCACAATGAAGTACAGTGCCTTTATTGACTGTATTGATTTGCCTTGTGCACTGTATTATCATAAATCCAATATGCATGTCTGCCTGCCATGTTCAGTGCATTAGGCTTGTTGGTTTGTTATCACTACTAATCTGTCGGCAATGAGGGCTTCAGGGACATTATTTGGTCCTGTTTTCCAAATTTTTTCCATTTTACCTCTTTAAAAAAACAAACAAAAAAAAAAAAAATCAGTTTTTGCATTAAATCACTCATTTTCCTGTGCATAATTGCTGGATTTACAGTTGAATTGAGCCTTAGAGGGTGATGCGAAGCTCAAAGATTTCATGCGGTTGCACATATCTGTCTTTCAGTAGCTGCAATCAATAAAAAAAAATTTTTTCTTCTCCATTCAGGACTGTTTTCCGACTCGCCTTTCCTCAAATTCACTCTAACAAAGCCTGCTTTCTTCAGACCTGGAAAGAGCCACCAGGGTGCCTGTCACACACCCATCAGTCACTCCAGATTTCTGTGTCGATATGTGTCCTGCTTTTGCCAGACTGTCCAAATGTAACGAATTGATGTGAGGCGATGATTGCTGTGTGGTGTAGTATTACAAGGCTCAAAACTGTCATTGATTTTATTTTTCTTCATAAATACGTGCTCACACGTTTGGTTTTGTCTCCAAAAAGGTCTTTACAAACTAACTATAAAAGGGGATGTATGTAATACAAGGACACACACAGCCTCTAAGGTATAGCTGACTGTAGCTCAGACCACCTCAGAATTGAACAGGGATCTGGAGCCCTGGTTTGGTACAGGAGCCTCGTTTTGTCAGGGCCACATCTCTTGTAATAGAACAAGCATCTCCCTAAAATAACTCCCTTCTCTTCTCTACTTGATTCAGCCCTAATTATTCCTCTCCGTTTCTTTTCTGCTTTCATTCCTCATCCCCCCTATGCATTTCTCCTCTCCACACCGGGGAATTGAGTGTACAATGCTCTTCTATATAGTTCCATGTCATTGTTGCCACAGAAATAGCCACTCGCTCTCTATCAGCTGCTGTATTTCAGAGATGAAATGCACATCCTCTTACCCCACAAATGTGCACTGCCATTGATGCATCACAGCCAAGCCTATGGTACAATACAACTGCATTTTTTCTGCAGATTTTATAATGAAGCTGTGAGAAAAAATGCCCTTGCAAATACAAAGCATTGGTGTGTTTAAATAGAAAATAAAAGGACACAGAAATGGCAACAAAGCAAGTTACATGTGCTGTAAATTTAAACTGCCGTCTATATATATAAAAAAAACAAAACAAAAAAATGATATGAAACATGTTAAATTATATTTGCAGTACTTTAGACTCTCTGTTCTGTCCTCCCATGTGTGTGCAGGCTGATCCCCATTGAATGAAGCATTGATGTTGCATGTGTTTACTACCTGTAGCCATCTCTTGGAATGGTAAAAAGCATTCTTGGCACACAGGGTTGGATTTTCATGTGAATGAAGATCATTTTGCAGTGTAAAGAACATTCTGTCTGGTACTGTGGGTTGTAAAGACGACTGCTGCAAATATGAGATACAGGTGGAAAAACAGGATCAAGGCATGAAAGAGGTGGTCTGATGGAGTTCCAGTTGGAGTGTCTGATGAGGGGCTGCCAGGGACTGATGTATGGATTAAAGGAGATTAAAGTGTATTGGAGGGCTTAAAATTAAAATCCTCATATGAATAAAAAAAACTGTAAGCCACAGTAAAAACTTCACTGTCTTTCATTATTCATTTTGTTCTTAGTTTGTCTTTGTCCATTGAGCATTTGTATGCATCTGACTTCTTTTAAAGGTCCCATGAACTGCATTCATTGGCTGATTAAATTTGTCTTCTGAGGTCTCTAAAGAGAGGATTTAATGTTTGTTTTTTGTGTTTTTTGAATGAAAATTGCCTACGTGCATTTTTACCCATCCCCTCAAATCCCTGGGATTCTCTCTTATTAGAATTTTTTTTTTAAAGGTGTTCATTAATGATTAAATAGGCTACACTCCTATTGGTTGTTGTCAAGATGAATGAGCTGAGCAATGATTGGCTGTTTTAAGAAGTACAGAAGTTAGAGTTTATCCTGACATTGAGCATATTTATGATTTGGGTGATTGACTGTATGAAAGGCGAGCAGCTCAAATAAACTCAGTTCAAAGCTGGAGAATGAAGATAGTTCAAAGAAAACACTGGACTCACTTCAGACAGAACATACGGTCTTCTAGAGATCCAACATTCAATAATCCAAAGTTGGCCAGAACGAGAAAGACCAGGGTGGTAGAGCTAAAGACAGACAGTTTGGGATTCCCTGCCAGTGAGGATGAGGAGAGCAGGAGCTGTAGGGGAGCTGCGACAGGTACCATCCAGGTGTCCAAAGGATCAAACACATGCTGAGATACAGAGAAGAGATGCAGCACTTTAAAATCAGTCCAGGAAGCTGTAGAAAAAAGACTTTCAAATTCACCAGCAAACGCTGCGTCTTCTTCAGGGATGGTAGTGCTTTCAGCTGGAAGTGGAACTGAAGGTGAGTGAGAATCCCAGACAGAAAAGGGGCAGCGTTTTACCGCCACCATAATCGGTCTTAATTAAATGTTTTGTTTTTTTAACTTATTTCAAGGATTCAAGGATGTTTATTGTCATTGTATTTCTACAATGAATTTTTGGGGCTCTTAAAAACACAGCAACGCACACATATTTATAATACTAAGAAATAAATAAGGGGAACAAAAATGTCAAATGCAAACAGTTTATTCCAATTACTTGAAAAGTTCAAAAGAGTTATCGGTTATATGAGGGTGGGGGTGGGGTGCTGACGGCGGTCACTGCTCTGGCGAAACAGCTGTTTTGTAGTCTATTGGTGTGTGTTTTGATTTCCCTGTTGGCAGTGGGACAAACAGGGAGTGACTTGGGTGGCTGTGGACAGTGCTCTCCTCCGTATGCGTCCAGCATACACAGTTCAAATCTGGGAGCTCAGCTCCCACAATCCTTTGGGTTAGTCTTAACTACCTGTGCCAGGTTTTTCCGGACCGCTGCTGTGCAGCTGCCGATGTTGTCGATGGTGCTCCTGTAAAAGGCTTTGAGGAGCTATGATGCTAGGCCAGCCTTCGCTCTGCTACTCTGCATATTGTCTAAGTCCATATGGGCAGGTCTTTGTTAATGTTGGACGTGGGTCCAAATGAGTCTGTGTAAAGTATTACAAAGCACTTTGCAGGTTTTCAGATTGGATAGAGTTTCAACTGAATATGTAAGTTGTGAAATTTACATATGATGGTGACAAAAGGAGATGAAGTTCACTGCATGTCTGTTTGACATGCTAAACTATCATTACTTAACTATTCTGAGGTTAAAAACAGATTTAAACTTTATGGGACGTTTTAAAGCTGTTGAGTCTAAATATGCAATTAAAGGTTTTGAAATATCTGGACTTTTGAGCCCTGTGCATTGTTCCAATGTATTTCATTTAGTTTAAATTGTTCCTATTACAGAAAGAGGATGGTCAAATTAAACTGCTATTAATCAGTTTAATCAGTAGGTATCCAGGGTGTACCCCTGCCTTTTGCCCAGAGTGAGCTGGGATGGACTCCAGCAGACCCCCGTGACCCTGCACTGGAAATAAGTATAGATAATGGATGGATGGATGGATCAGTAGGTGAATAATTGAAGAGTTAGAATAACATTTCCACAGAGGAAAAATGAATTCCCAACAAATTATCTCTAAACCTTGCCGGGTTGTTTTTTTTTTGTTTGTTTTTTTCAATGAAAGTAGGGGAAAAATTCGTAGTCTCTTGTTCTTTATCACTTTCTCATTTTCTCACATAGTTTCCATGCAGGCGAAGCATTTTTATTGGATATGCTATCAGTGGAGCACACATTTGACTTGGATTGTATCCAGAAGTGAAGGCTCATTATTGGCTCATCGGATAATTATAACCAGCCAGAGTTGGTTTGTAGAGAGGTCTCCTGGCCAGAAGCTTAATTTTAGGGCTGAAAATGGTGTGGGGGTGGGGGGGTAGGGGAAAGGAAGAGGGATAAATAGTTTAAGGGCTGCTCATGTGTGAAACTCAGAGGTATGTAAGCCGTAACTGGAGTGTAGACTGTTGGTGTGAAAAGCTCTCAGGAAGAAGGGAAAAGCAAAAGCTATCAAGTGTTCAGCCACAGGCACAGATGATGCAGGAAACAAGTCAGAACCTGAAAGTAAATGGTTAAAATCAAGCGTGGCGTTATCTTAAACCACTGTTAGCTTGATAATCTTCCTAAGAGCTGTGTGTAATTGATTCTTCTCCTGCAGACAACTTCAATAATTACTTTGACTTTGCTGCAAAGCTCTGGATAAGCGCAACATTAAAAAGCATTTGACCATGTCAATATTAACACTCCCAGTGCAAATATGCACTTGCTTTAAGATCCAAAAGTGAGAATGGATGTCAAGTTTAAAATGTGAAAATCTAATTAAATACTAATGCCATTAACATTAGCTGTAAATTTGTAAACCTCTACAGCTCAAGTACATCAGCTGTGTGAAATGAATGTCTGAGCCATGGATAAACTGAACTGATTGGGATATCAGCCGTCAACATGAAATGCCCGATGCTCCATTTTCATCCAACTGTTTCCAGAGGATGGAAATAACATACAGATTCCATATTGAAAAGCCCCATTCAAGATTCAAAGCAGGACTCTTTACGCTGTGAGGCAGCAACTCTAATCACCACTGTGCTCCATTTGCTGCATATTTAACGGAATATTGTGGTCATGAAATATTCTGCATTGTGTCTTTTAAAGGCTGTAGGCTTCTAAGGTATTCCTTCATGTTTATATGTTTATCTTTTTGCTCTTATTTATCAATATTTCCTTAGTAGGCTTGAGAAGATATGTGATGAAATGGAGCAGGTCTTTATGCACATGTGAGAAATAAATAAATAAAAATAATACATATACATATATATTCTGCTGGCTGTAACAATTTCCTTCTACCTAAATATGTTTTCAGAGTGGTCACACCTCCCACATGGTGACATCCTTCCCTGCAGTAGCCTTCACTCAGCAGAAAAACAGTGCTTACAAAGGATTTTAAAGAAAACATGACAAAGAGTTTGAGGTGTTTACCTGGCCTCCAAACTCTCCAAATACCGATCTGATGGCATCTGGGAGAAGCAGTCCCACTAAGACCTGATTGGTCAGACCTGTTTAGGCCCCATGAGGAGGACCTCATTAGTATTAGGCATCAGGTTGTAATTTTAATTATTGGTGTCTGCTGTTAGGCTTCTTCATTTGCTTGGACTTTATGTTCTCACAGTTGTTTGGGTTTCCAAACCTACATAGCAAATAATATATTGGTATCAGGATGTCATACACAGGTCTGTGTAAAGTACATCCTGCTCCAATTCCAAGCTTTCACATATCACAACAAAATAATTATTTATTTATTTAAAAGCATCTGGCCATTATCATGTCTTAAAGGTAAGCTTTTTTTGGAGGGTGGGGGGGCATAAAACAGTTTACACAGTATTACATAGTTTCTTTTTTTTTTTTTAAACAAAAACTAAGATAAATGCAAAAGCAGCTTATAGAAAGAAAAAAAATTGTGTATCCCATAATTCAGTAACTTCTTTGGGGATTTATATCCTTGCTCTGAAGGTAAGATTTGTGCCTGTGTTTCTGTGTGTGTGTGTGTGTGAGACTTTACGAAAGAGCCCTAGTTCATTTCAAACCAGGCTGTAAGACAGCATTTAGGTAGCACAAAACCAGCATCACATCATCCCTGCTGTATGCTTGCTGTGGTCACCTTGAGCTTACCCGTCTACAGAATGATAGACAGGTGGTCTAAAAGGAAGACTGGACGCATTCAGCATTCAAAATCACCAGTCTATCTCTTTTTTTAAATCAAAGTGCATTTGAGAGGGAAGCAGAAGCAACAGTACAGAATAAGTAAACAGCAAGTCTGAGGTTTATGGTAAAAAATGGCTTGCACTTATATAGCACTTTACAGCTGTTTTTTTTTACAGTGCCAAAGCACTTTAAACTGTAAGCATTCACACACCGGTTGTTAGCAGAGCTGCCATACAAGAGCGCTGGCCAGATAACCAGGAGCAATCAGGGACTCAGTCTTGCCCAAGGACACTTCGGTGTATTCAGGAGGGGGCTGGAACCACCAACCTTCAGGTTCATGGCCAAACCCTCTACCACTGAGCCACCTTCCCTTCGTCTCTAGTTTTTCATTCAGTGGATGAATAAACAGTGATATGTATATATATATACACATATACATGTGTGTGTGTGTATAGTAGGCTATATATATGTACACAACATCAATCTTGTTCAAATACCCAACACCAACATCATTTGCAGAAATATAGTCCCAAACCCACAAGCAGCCTCCACCATGCTTCACTGTTGCCTGCAGGCTTCCTCCATCTTTCCAGCCCTTTAGCAATCAGACCGCCTTCTGTTATAGCCTTCTGTTATAGCCGAATATTTCAAATACTGATTCATCAGTGCCGGGCAACTGCTGCCTTTTTCTTAACCCTACTCCCTATGTTTTCATAACACTGAATTACTAAGTGTTGTTTTCATATTAGTAGTTCTCCTTTTCGGTCACAATTCTGCCACGAGAACCGCCTCTGGCCAGGCTTCTCTGGACAGTGGATGGATGCATCTGGGTGTCACTGGCTTCTGCCAGTCTTCAGCGTTGCCCGTTCTTTTGTTCTTCTTCAAAAGAGCTTGAACACCTCAGCTTGACAACTCTATCTGCTTTGAAACTGTTGCCTTGGGGAGACTTCGCTGATACAGTATAAGTACTTTGTGTCTTGTTGTTGTGCTCAGCCTTTCCATGGTGTATGACCCGTGGCCCTGGTCGCAGAGTTTAGCTGTCCCTGATGTTGTTTTAAGCCTCCTACACAGCAGATTTTTGCTTACAAACTCCCTGATTTGGTACAAATATACCTAAAAGAATTGCTGCTGTATTAAGGCCAAGGATGGCCACACTAAATATTTGATTTAGCTTTTGTTCTGTATCACTTTGCATTTTGTAAATTAATTTAAAAAAAAAAAAATCAAATTTTATATATTTTTTATGCTGTACAGCATTTTCTTACACCTTTTGCACAGGACTGCACAGTATCCTGAAACCTCTACTGATATTCATCACTGCAGAGCTCTGACCTTTTAGGATTTTGCCTAAACGAAATTACCATTGAATTCAGACATCAGCTTGCTGAGATTCTGTGACCAGTTTTTTATGCAGCTAAGTACATCTGAGTTTCCCTACATATGACTTGTCAGTCCATAATCTTCTAATTCTGGTCACTCATTAGTGGTGGTCTTCATGATCATTATCTTACTTACCAGCTCAGCCTTCACAAAAGACAGAATTGCATTATTTTAAAGCACTCTTATCCAAAATCCATACTTCAGTCACTGGCTACAAGTTACCCATCAATGAAACAACAGCAAACTTTGTCTTTGATTTGTCTTTTTTCTTTTTTTATTAGTCCATACAATACAAACATAATGTGCTATGATTGCATGGAAGACAAAAAACAGAGGAATTAATTTACAAAATAACATAGCCTATGAATAAGAAAACTAACAACAACAAAAACAGAAAAAAAAACACATGACAAAACATAAAGTAAATAAGTAGATGAGTTAAGGATCTTTGATTTGTCTGTCCAGGGTGCATTTTTGCTAAAAATTGAATTATCTTGTAAGAAAACAGTGCAGACCTCTGAAGTTTTTTTTATTTTATTCTTTTATTTTATCCTCTGTACCTGATACTCTGAGACTGCTTTTTGATTTTTTTGATTTTTTTAAATTTTTTTATTTATGACTTTGATGTTTCAATTTGAATGTCATTCCACATGAGAGGACCATGTATCTGCCTTCAAGCAGTGTGATTTTATCCCAACTCACCAGCTTCTTCACACCTGCACCTCAGTCAGCATCTTCAGCAGATGAATATCACAAACCCTTGAAAAATAGGACCAAAGTGCCAGTCCAAGGATTATTGAGAATGAGATCCAAAATCGTCTACAGTGGTTGTGTCTGCTTCCACTTGGAACTGGCATTGAATTTTGATGAACTGTGTTGCTTGGCTTCAGTCTCTCTGGGTCAAAATGCAAATTCTGCTCTTTGATTTTGCCAAAATGTCTGTGATACTTTTTTCTTTTTTTGCTTCACCCTGGAGAAGATATGTATTCTTCCAGCTCAAATGCACAAATGGTCTAGGAAGATGAAAATGCATGTGTGAACACATAACACATACTTGTAGGCACAGACAGCTACAGAGTGGATTAATAAGTCACTTCAGGCTGCATAGCAGCAGGAAGAGATCCAGATTTAAGCTTAGAATTCACACAGCCAGTTGCGTTTCCATTAGTTCAGAGGACATTGATACATAACCATTTCACAGAGAATTACCACACTCATAACCATTACTGCTACAACTACTGAAATTTTACTATGGATTGCGCCCTGATCCCAAAAGAGACACAGTTCCCTACAATTTGACTGTTTAAACAGATGTACGTCCCCACAATATGAATAATGCATGCACACACGCAGAGAGTGCAAAAGATGGAGAGAGAAAAAGAGAGCCTGCAACATTGTCACACTTAAAATTGATCGTTATCAATTAAATGCATATTAAGCACTTGGAAAGCTCTCGATCAATTTGCAGTTACCAAGTGCATTTAGCTACTGTACACTTGAAAATGAAATGATCAATACTTGCACACACATGAACACACTTGCACTTGATATGCACACACAAACGCACTCCTGTGACTGTGCTGCAACATCCCTCTGCCCCAGAGCTCTGTGAATTACTGGTGAACAGCAGTTGCTGATTTTGTGCGTTGTGCTGCAGAAGGAAGTTCAAAGCGCTGATCAAAGGCTGTTTGGTGCATTGTCCAATTGTTTTTTTTGCCACAGTCTTCTCCTCAAGTGTATTAACATTGAGTTAACATACTGCAGTAATCCTCCATAACTTTAGTGGTGTGGTGGGGGGGGGGGGGGGGGGGGGGGGGGGGGGGGGGGGGGGGGGGGGGGG
>JBAMYA010068097.1:0-26122 GCA_037176975.1 Arrhamphus sclerolepis
TATCTATCTATCTATCTATCTATCTATCTATCTATCTATCTATCTATCTATCTATCTATCTATCTATCTATCTAAAATTTGCATTTTACTTTCAAACATGTAGTTGGTCAGGATGTTACTGGAGGTCAGGATACTTCCAGCAGTCAAGTTCTGAGAAGTAGTACTGGTCTGGGCTCTGGTCCACACACAGTGTAGTTACACAGATCTAGAAATGCTTAACCTAGTTGGATTTTCAAAATAATTCAATGGTTAAAATTGATAAAAACAAATGCCAAACATTCCTAGCATATTTTTTCTGATTTGTTCATATAATATAGCCTACATGGTTTGTGAAAAATTTAAGAGATTCTCTAAGTGAGCATAGTTCCCAGAGGTGGGACCAACTCATTTTTTTCAAGTCTCAAGTAAGGTTCAAGTCCTTGTCCTCAAGTCACGAGTCAACACAGGCAAATTCAGAGTCAAGTCACAAGTCAAGACAATCAAGTCTTGGGTCCAATACCAAGTCAGAAACTTCAAATTTTAAGTCCTTTTTGACAATGATGCAATTGAAAATCAAATATTAATACATACACAATGGAAAGAGAAAAAGAAAGCCTTTATTTGTTAAGTTGCGATGAGTGAAATTAATTGACTTGTGCACGTTTTAAATAATGTGTTCAATTTTGGGGTTTTGGGAAAAATATCAACTGTTTTCAAGTCGTCCAACTGAAGTCACAAGTCACTGGTGTAACAGTTCAAGTCAATTTGCAAATCTTTTTTGCATTCGTCAAGTCAAGTCTAAAGTCATCAAATTAATGACTCGAGTCTGACTCGAGCCCAAGACATGTGAATCAAGAGCACACCTCCAAAAATTTATCTCGCGTGTATGCTTTTAATTTGAAGGCGTTGACATGATTTCCGGTATTAGTTTGCTCAACGACGCATGTCACGTCCAGCTGCCTGGTTGCTACGATGCAGCCAGTAACGCTGAAATGAAAACAGTTAAACCTCTGCAGGGCAGCAACACGGAGCTTTGGACATATTTCAGTTTTGTAGTCCGTATCCCGGCATAAAACGGGTTTTTTTTTAACGGAAAGTTGTAGTTGTAGCATGGCTTCTTTTGTTGCCTAGTGTTTTTTACTAGCCAGAGGGGAAAGCGGAGGTGAGCCTGTTGACTGGGTGAAAAAAAATGAGAGGATTACACAAGGAAAAAGTCGAGTTTTCTGTCTTGACATAACATTTGCTTGACAGCTATGTTGAGAGAAAGTGCTAAAATGTCTCTGGAGGCAAGTGATGTTCAAACAGATGAAGACTGCGAGGAGTTGGTGAGTTCTTAGCCCTGATTTAAACAGAAACACGGTTTTCTGTCTGTTTTAGTGTAGAATCTTTGCCATTTCAACACCTTTGACCTAAAAATTTGATGTATAAGCTGTTCATTCGTCGTGGTCCCTGTGTTGGGATTGAAAGATGGCATGGCATAGAGTTCTGTCTAAAATGTAAATAATTTAAAAACCACACAAACTTTAACTGAGAATTACACATTATAATAATAGAAAAACGTTGGGACATTGATTTTACTTGGTGATGCAGTTCGTCGTTGCCCCCCCGTTGTCTTTATTTATTTATTTGTTTATTTTTTTTAAATTTTTAAATACCAAACCTCATCATGGATTTGTTTCAATTCTAGGTTGAGGACCGTTTTTCGCTCCCTGTTGATATTTCAGAAACGGTAAAAACTTTTTTTTTTAGTTTAATGTCTTATTCTTGTTTTAGACATGCATGGTATCTCATGTATTGAATTTGATAAACCCCCTTTCTTATGTTTTAACACATAATTTTCCCAGAGAACAAGGCGAAAAAAATCTTTTGGCAAGCCTCTTTCAAGTAAGACCTGCTGAGCTGCTACGTTGGAAATATTTTCAGGCCGTGTAACAAAACCCACTTTGCAGATCCCATATTTGTTTATGAATGTGTAGGGTCTCCATACCTGTCGAGTTTGAATGTGAACTCCAGGAAAGCAACAGTGGGAGCCTGGAGACTGCCGAGGGCATCCTTGGGGGACACTGCAAGAGATGCTTCTGAGGAGGCTGGCTCAGCACGCCTCACATCCCTCAGCAACGGTCATGGTAGGCTCCACGAAAGCACAACTGAAGCTGGGTAGAAAGTTTCACACCTGGGTAGGACGTTTTTCTCAGAGCAACTGCCTGCTGCTGGGAAGTGGTTGTTTATGGGCATCTGTACAACTAAAACTTCATTTTGAAAACAGAAACATTTTCTGGGATTTTACATCTTTTTGCAGGCTTTCTTTTGGGAGAAATTCACCCTCCAGCTCTGCCCTGGTAGGAAGGTAGTACTTTAGAGAATATCTGAAACTTTATGGGCACGCTGCAGGATTAACTTTCAGGCTGGTCGAGTATCCCCAGCATTCCGCTCATATTTATCATTCACAATGTGTTTATTTTAAGTTGTACCCCAGGAAAATTATGCTTATAAACAGTTCTTTTGCACAACAATCAGTTGAGAAGATAAATAGCATACACTGCAAATTCCAGTATGAATAAGGAGTGAAACTGAACCTGAAAATGATGATTTCAGCAAACGCGTTTTGGCTTCAGTAAAGCCAAGACACACTCCCTGGTTTGTTTTTGTGGTTTAGTGGCCTTTGTTTGAAATTGAGAAAATAGAAAAGTGGATAAATAGCTGGGGTGGGGGGTTAGCATGCAGTAAAGGTCCACAGATTGAGACTCGAAACTGGTTCAGCTGCAGGGAGGACTGAGGCCTCTGCACACAGGGTGGCTGGGACGAGTTAACCTATACAGCGTATCATGATTTGACTGTTTTTTTCAGTCTGATGCTTAACTTGACAATTCTACTCTGTACCCCAGAACTCAGTGGAAATGTAAAAATAATCTTTTCGGTCTCAGAAAAAAGTTCCTATCCACATTTGGGTAACTTTATATACTAGATTACCATCCAGGTGTTAACACAAACATGCAACAAAGAGCTTATTAGCTCTGTGTTTAATGATGTTGAGTTCAGTAATCAGAAAACAAAAATTTGAAAATTTGGAAAAAAATGCCCTAGAAAAGGGCCTTGAAGCAGCAAGTTCAAAAGGAAAAATAATACAGTCTTTATGTTCAATGGTTTTTCCTGTCTGATTGTTTCAGATGTGTCCAACATGCTAAGCTCAGAATGTGATGTCAGCCCACAGCTTCTCAGACAGACCCTGAACACGAGGAAAACAAAACAAATCCGCTTTGCATCCAATGGTGAGATAATGTGTGAACAAGTCAGCATAAGAGATTATGTACATTTAAAACAAGTGAAGCTGAAGGTCCAGTGGCAGATAGTAGCAGGAGTGTATATGAGGAAATGTTACTTGATGATTTTTTTTTTTTAATAATTGGAAGTAGAGAATATGAGTGACCTTTTGTAATTATGCACCATTCCTGTGTTGACTTTGCTTTGCAGGAATCACTTTGTGTGGAGATGATTATAGAGAGAAGGAGGACATGTACGATGAGATCATTTGCCTCAAAAAGGTAAAAAACAAAAAGAAAAGAAAAAGACCAGAATTTGAAACACATCAAGGTGTTTTTGTCAGATGTAGCCAGATAGGCATGTGCTCAGTCTCAGTGTTGAATGATTCTGTAGTTTGTTAAAAAAAAAAAAAGCCCTTGATCAGTTCCAGTAGGGTTTTGTTTACTCATAGTTTTGTTCCTCTCGATTTGTTTCTTCGTAATTTAGCACATTGAGATTTGCATCTGCGTTCGTTTCACGTTGAACTTGATTTTTGATCTGCAGAGTCTCCTTGCTCAAAAGTTGGACAACCAACATATGAAAGCCAAACTACGACGCCTTGAGGAAGAAAATCTGAAAAGAGAGAAACAGATTGAAGAGCTATTGGACCCTACAAAGGTACAGTCACAACTTGCTTTTTGTCATTCTAACTAACTTTCTGAAAAACTGAGTAATGTTTTTCCTTTAGGGAGCTGAATATACTCGCAGCTTGGTGGATAAGAAGAAAGAAGGCAGCGTGGTGAGTATGTCCAGTGTGATGGAGATCATATGAATTAATCATTTAACGAATCACATCAGGTGAGCTCATAAAGGCAAATCTACCCATCAAGGTTGTCAATGGCCTGAAACAGAAAATCCTGAAACTGGAGCAGCAGTGTAGAGAGAAAGAAAATGCCTTAAGGTAATATGCTTGTTCACCTTTTTGTCAGTCTGCTTGTTTTCATGTCAAAGCAGCATTATATTCAGAATCCTTCTTTTTATTTCTTTTTTTTCCCCAGTAAACTGCAAAGTGAACTGAGGACCAGCAACCTGGAGGAGCTGAAGATCACAGTAGAAACTTACTTTGAAGAGGTAGACTGTGTTCTGTTTTTCTGCTGTTATTTATCATGACATCCAACATTTTAGATGTGGGTCCCATTAAGGCTGCCGGAAGTATTCTCCACTGTCACGTCTGTTATCTTAGATATTAAATGGCTTCAGGTTTTTTTCCAGACAGCGTTAAGCATGCCATTACTCATCCAGCATTAAACGAATAACAATTTGAACCCATTATCCTTATCTACCTATAGGGTAATCTCCAAACTGTCTTTTTTTTAATCCATGACTCAGGTGAAAGTCATCTTAGTACTATTGACATCTTTACAAATGATGACGTTGTTTTGAACCACTTTCCATGTTGTTTAGGAGCACTTATAGTACACAGGCAGAACTTCCAGTTGTCTAAAGACTTGTTGGTGTGTGCAGACAGAGGCTGCTGTGTGATTTTTAGTTCTTTTACATTGAAATGCTGTCTTTAATCACAGAACTGCCAATCATTGCATCCTTGTTTATACTTCCTGTTTGATATTAAGGACTGGACTCTCAATTTACTTCCTCAGTGGCTCAAGCGAGCTGTGTTGTCGGCCAGGGGTCAGTTCCTGAAGGCCTCCCTGTAGCTGCATATTTACATGGTACTTCTCATCCAGCTCATTCAAAGCGCGTCTGTGAGGATGACGTTGTACATGCTGATAAAACCCATCTTGTCTTTCTAAGTCCTTTTCTCCCAACATGTCTTTAATTTCAGCGACAATGAGTTGGTCATTTTGTTTGATCCCCCAAATTCTTTCAAGTCTATCAAATGATATCTAACAAGCTTCTAGGAAACTAGTAATAATATAGTTTTAATTTTCATCTTGATACTCAGACGGTCTTGTTTTCCAGTTTAAGACTCAAAAAAAAAATCAGACCCTAACTTACAGAAAGTTATACACACTTTTGTCTTCTATCAACCTGACTTCTGTTCTACTATAAGGTATAGGTCAGAGCTCCCTCTACTGTCTCCAGCTGGTTCAGAGATGCTGCAGCTACTCATAACTGGGACTAAAAGAAAACATGACCCATGTGTTTCCCTCCCATCTTCCCATTAGATTTCATATCAGTTTTACGACCTTACTGCTACTCTTACAACTTTCATTTTGTCAATAAATAAATCTTAGACGTGTTGTGCTTGTTAGCCATCTTAGACCACAGTAGTGAGAAAGGGAGATTTCAGTTTTTCCTGTGCATATATATTCTGAACTCAGATGTACTTATAGTCTCTGGCTCCCTTCAAATCTACAAAGTACATTTTTACATGCATTCATATGTTTACTGGAACAACAGTAATCTAATTATTCAGCTTATTCTAAATAAAAAAATATTCAAGTTAAAGTGTATACATGAGTTGCTTTTCGAAAAATCTTTTAAATTATTCAGTTTTACGTGTTAAGAAGTATAGTTCAGTTAATGGGTACACCCATATGTCCCCATGTCTTATATCTGGCATTCCCTCCAGAATGCACCAATCACAAGTTCATTTCATGTGAGTGTTTTTTTTTTTCTTTCATTCCTGGTCTTGTAAAAATGCTCACAGATGGTGGCACTTGTTGTCATCCTCAGAAATTTTACAACTACCAAATGTGTAAGACGATTTCGTGCCACAATCAGGTGCAAAAACAGCAGCAGAGTGTTGTATTGCAATTGAGGTGTTCATTAGTTAGTTACACTGGTAATGTTACTATAATTGGAATTCTCAACGTTGTAATGCATTTGTCTACCAGGAATATAAGTTTATTCAGATTAAGGTTGCTATTTACATAGCAGTTTCTTATTCAGAATCTTGTCTTTATTGGGTCATTTTTCTTGTTGCCACTCATGTTCTTGTAATTTTGATTCTGGTGCTCAAGCTGCTGCTTCTTCTTTGTTTGCTTGGGAAGTGTGACTTGTGACTTATGCTTGCGTTCTCTATTTTACAGATCCAGAGACTGAGAATGCTTCTTCAGGCTGCAGAGAAAAGGTGTGCTTAACTGAAACACATAGGACATATTACATGGACAATACATAATCCCAAGAGTCATCGTGGGCATTTATATTACATAAGGTTAACAACTAGTGTTTTTTAGTATTGTGAAACCCTAAAGGTTAGAATACCAACATGATTGGTGATTAATGTAAAAAAAAAAAAATTTAAAAAAAAATCCATCCCTGCATGCAAACTTCATCTGTGTGTGTCTGCAGTAGTCGAGCAGAGAGTAAGTGCTCCCAGAGGCAGCAGAAAGCTCTGAGCTCCACAGTTCATCGCCTGTCTGAGAACCTAAAGCAGCTTCAGCGGGAGAATGCAGCACTGAGAGAGGAGCTCAACACCGATAGTCCTGCTGCTGGAATTAAAGGTCTTTGTTTGCCAATCACAGTTGCCTTTTACTTTTAATGTCTTTTTTTTTCTTTTTACAAACATTGCAACTTTTACTCAAGTAAACTTATCTTTGTGAGTTTACTATCTTCTGTTGTGTTTGAGTTTGTATCTATCATAAGCAATTTCAGAAGTATGCAATGAGTAAAGTCCTGTCAACAAAGGTCCATCAATCTCAAGCCTTACCTCAATGAATGCAAACTTCTGCAATATATAAAATGCATATGACTGTATGTGATTGTGTCTCCTAGGTTACAAAGAGTGGAGTAAACAGAGACTGTTGAGAAGGCTTTTAGTAGTGGAGAAGGTGAGAGGAAACTAGCAAGCTGTTCACGTGAGCACATCCAGGTGTTGTGTCAAATTGTCCATTCGGAACATTCAGCATTGATGGACTCCTTTCTCCACCTATCAGAGGTTGGAAGACAGCAGCAGAACCGCCCAACCAGCAAAGAGCAGCAGCAGATTGGAGAAGGAGGTCCAAGCCACACTCACAGAGGTTCTTGGGTTTACCATGGCAACAGAGGCAGCAGTCTCTGTAGGAACAGTCACAGAGGAATGGGAGGAGGTTTCTGATGTGAAGGAATGCCTCAGCCAATTGGAGAAGGAGAGAGTGGAGCTTCAGCAAACACTGTCAAGTAAAGAGTGAGTGACCACTCAGTTCAGTCACTTGTAGCATAGAATGACTCTGCTTTTGTCATTGCAGTATTGAAAAACAAAGCGAATGACATAAGCCTTAGAGAGAAAATGGTTTAAGGGGTTTACATGACTGTCAGTGGCATAATTTTACAAGTATCTACAGCTACTGCAGGCATAAAGTCACACATTTGGTGTGATTGAAAGTGGATCCGTCTTTTGTTTGTGTTCTCAGTGATGAGTTGGCAAAGCTGAGGACAGAACGGGAGGAACAACAGAGAGAGACAGAGCGATGGAAAGCTGAGCAGAAAAAACATTGGGAGGAAGAGAGTCAGCAGCATAAGTATGTTTTCACTATATTAACCATACTTAATTTGATAAAATGGTGTGGAGTTCATTCAGTATGTGAATCTATCCTTTTTGAACTTGCCCTGCTTGAAGGGTTTCTACCAAGAGAGTGTCTTATTATCGACTAACCTCTACTCTGAAGCACTGAACCAGGACTGAAATCACTTTTACTGTCTCACCTGCACAAACTACTTTCCTAAAAAAGTCGGTAGACTGGTTGAGAAGCTATTATTGTTCCCAGACGACTGCTGCCAGCTTCCAAAGCAGGTCTATAATAAATTAGCTGGTGCACAAGTTTGATATGAACTCACAGCATGTTGCCGATGCTTGAAGTCATAACTGATCTCATGAACTGGTTGTCAAGTAGGTTCCTTGATAACAACTAAAGAGGAGACTAACAGATACCACATTTTCAGTCGCTTATTGCTTTATGTTTGTTATTCTGCGTTTTTGTTTCGCAGACAGGAGTTGCAGCAGTTGTGGGCGAGGATTCAAACTCTGGAGGATGACAGAAGCAAACTTGCACAGGCTAAGCTTTCCTCTCCTCCTCCCACAATGGCAGAAAGTCATGAGCATACTCGACGCCGAGCAGATCAGGATGAGGGAGAGGAGAGGGACTCTGGGTGTAAAGAGAAGGGGGCGGAAGGAGAGGAAGAGTTGGGGATTGATGCGGTGATGAAAGAAAGAGAAAAGGCAGCTTTGATCATCCAGACAAACTGGAGGCAGCACAGACAGAGGGTATGGAACATGCCACTCTTACATAAGTGAATTTGTTGAAGAGTGCGAGAGAAAATATTATATAAAACCTGTCCAGATACATGGTCCCAGAGTTTTTCTTTTTTTTTCACTCCATCTTCATTTCTCTCTGTGTTTTCAGGACGTTGTGATATTGCAGTCGATGTTAAGGGGCCATTTCCTTAGAGAGTCACAGCTCAAGTATCTACTGAAAGAGATGCATCACAAGGTTTTTCTCACACAATCACACTCACCCATCCATGTGTGTTCATCCTGTTACACTTCAGAAATGTAATATTTTAATAATATTTCACTTGATTAATTATGCTGGCACTTTTAGAATTACAATACAGGCTTTTCTAGTAAAGAAAATAAATATAGATTCTGGTAAATATTAATTCTTGAGACATTGAGATAATTTCATTTTTTTGAGCTTTTTTTCCATGAGTAAATTATGTTTTCCAGTGCTTGACAATTGTCAGCAATGATGGGGACCTGGAGCTTAGTGTCTGAGGCCCTCAGAATAGATGAAAGGATGAATAAATATAGATTAAAAGAGACATTGAATTTATGCCCTGGTTTCTGCCTGAAAATCACCATGGTACGTTGTGCACTATAGAGTAAAAGTTTCAGCTTGCTTACATAACCACTAGGTGGCTCTAAAAAGCATTTACTGCGAGTGTCTCTTGCAGTTAACCTCCCTTTTGTTCTGTGTCATTCTCATCTTCTGTTTTCAGGCAGTAGAATCACACTGCAGTGTTGTAACAAACACTATTGGAGAAGGAGAGGATGTGGTTGCCGTAACGATGATACAGTCTGCATTCAGGGGACATCTGACTCGTAGCCTTGCAAGAAAGAGGTTGCTCATTTCTACATAAATATATAAATGTGTGTGTAAAAACAACAACAAAAAACATTTTTAGGAATTATTTCTGTTTCTGCAGTAGCACACAGTTTTCTGAGCCTTCTCTGACAGAGAGCACTCCTCCAAGACAAGCTGGCTTGACACCCTCTCCCAGTGAAGCGGGTAAGGTTCTTTCTTATGCCAAGATAAACATAATTCACATCATATAAAAAGAAATTAAAAGAAAGAAAAGGAAAGAGAAAATAAACTCAGCATGATAAAATGTTGGCTGCTTAATCTTTTCTGCTAGTTGGGTTCAGTTTCTGCTGACTGCAGAACTTGTATCTGAGTTAAAGGGATATATCAATATACAACCTTTACATAACTTAATGTGAATGCGCATAAAACTCTAATGCAATGGTCGAAAGCTTGAAATCCTTTTATTCCTGCATGGGGAGAGATTGACACAAATGGATAAATAAAAAAGATAAATGAACTTGGATAGAAAATCTACTATCGCTGCAACTACTCAGCGTGTGAGTCGGGGTTCTGCCTTGATATATACACTAATGTGAGCAACATTGTTTCATTGTTCTGTTCAAAACCTCAAAATCAATCTTTATTTCTGCGCCGACACCTTTATAAGTAATGATGAATCTAGCTGACACACTAATCTAGTTTCATGATGTCCATTCCCGCTGCACGAGCCAGAGCTTCAAGAGCCTCGTATTCTTGGCTGATGAGGGCACTGAGCAGATCTGTGAGCCAGTAATAACATCATCGCTTTTGACCCCCCCCAAAGATCTATCGTTCCTGCTGTGAGAGTCCAGTGCACTCCCCATATTTCTAACTTCCCTCAGGGACTACCTGTGTTTTGATCAGCATATGTATGCACAGTGCAGAACAGCAATGTCAGCATGTTTCCTGCATGCTTACAAGACTGAGTTTGCATTTGCTGTGTGATGGGGTTCAGTGGAGATTTTGGACTTAGCTCGTGTTTCAGCCGAGAATGTGCTTCAAAAGAATTTTGCAAGAAGACAGTGATTTTGTTGTATATATGACAATCGGCAGGGTTCAGCCTAACTGTATGTGCCACAGTCTAAAATGCATTAATTTAAACATGACTTGGAAGAGCCCATGTGTTGAAATAGAAGTAACAAAACTACAGCATCTCCTAATGTATCTGAGGGTGCCATTTGTAATTATAAGGTTACTGTGATGTTTTGTCTTCAAGATGCTGCATTTCTGGGTAATGATGCAGAAAAAGAGGATGAACAAGAAGACCTGTGGCTTGTCTCAAGCACTTGTATCTCCAGGACACACACACAAGGTGATCTTAAAAAAAAAAAAAAAGGAGGGGGGTCATATACATTTCAGCATTTGATTGTGTTGATTTGATAAAATTGAAAGTCATTTTTGACATGTTTGGTGATATTTTGGATCAAATTAATTCAAATGTAAGAATTACAGGGCAGTCATTTGGCGCAGTTGCTAACATTTCCTGTATCTCTCTCGCAGCCCAAACTGAATTTCATTCCCCAGCAGAGTTCGAAGGAAGTGCTGCAGCCGATTCAGATGATTCTGATGACATCATTGTGTCTCCATCACGTCCACTGAGAAGCAGAGAAGTCTTACTGTTATAGAATCTCTGACTTAGAAAAGTGATCTTGCCTAATTTCTTTGAGTTTGTGTGTGAAAAGGTATCTAGGAAAATGTTAATAGCCTGTGTGGCACATGTTTGCACATATCTTGCATACCAAATTATTGTTTGAGGTTGGAATACATGTGGACGCAGTATTTTCTTTGAAAAAAAAGCCTGTTCCACACTAATAACCACAATATTCCTGGACACTCAAGTCTTTTACAACATGAATTCATGTGGCACATAAATGCTCATTTATGTCAAGGTTTTAATTGGAAACAAGATCAAAATTATGTCTTAATGTTAAAGTCATTATCTATGCATCCTTGTGTAAGGCTATCCTTAAATAATGGAGGAGATAACACTCGTGAACATAAAACTATAAGCTCTCTTCATTTTCAGCTGTTATTCTTGAGCCAACTAGCCCTCTTTAATTAATGTCATCCATTCTGATGGTCTCATGCTTTCTCTGGTGAAGTACCAGCTGCATGGGTATCCACACAGTCTGAGTGAGACACATACTGTAAATTCATCTGATAGTTTTTCAAATGCCTGATTTAAAACCCACCAACATCAATACACTACATGTATCATATGCTTCATATATTATGGCTGATTTTGCGGTGTGACTGGACGTTGATTCTCAACTGATGCACTATTGAGCCAAACTGTGAATAAATTATAGATCACTCTGCTGCAATACTGAATAGTCAATACAGTGGAAAACATACAGAGAAAAGTCTAATGCCAGTAATCCCTGTGCTTTGAACTGACAATAGTCTTTAAAGGGGTTCACAGAAATAATTGAGTATGTTTTTTTTTTATTTCTATGTGTGCTAATTCATTTCTGAAGAATTCAATAAAATGCTATTTTGTTTTTTTCTCCTGGAAAGTTGTTTATCACTTCTTAACTGCTGCAGTATCCAGTTTTAAAGAAGACATGTTTATTTTCAAATAATTTTTTGAGATCCTTATGAAATGTCTGTTACATACTTTGGTCAAAATACCGCAGAAACACAATATGAAAAAACTAATTAAGCAAATTTTGTATTTTATTTTTTTGTCCAGAAAAAGGTTTTGACAAAATTTGCAATTTTGTGTTTTAAAATCTGTAGCAAACGTTTACTAAATCATGTCTTTTTGACATAAACCAGCTGCTCTTCATCTCAGTTGTTCACTTTTTGATGTTCATACTGAATCAAAAGGGCTGTTGTGTTGATATTTCCTCCAAATGCTCCAGTTATAAGTATGTGATCGTCTTTGCACTCTCTCCTGGGCCAGATGAAATGAAGTGGCGGGCCAGATTTGGCCCACAGGCCTTCACTCTGAAACATCTGCCCTAAAGTTTGCTCTTTACTATATTTACATTCTATCATGCTACTTCCTAGCTTCATCCTTAACTTTCTGCAGAAATATTTTCTCCACTGCATCATTTTTTTTTCCTGATGAGTTTTACATTTCAAGTTGTGCAACAAAAAGTATACATTTCTTAAGTTAAGTTAAGGGTTCACATTGTTTTGGTTTATAATTTACCTTCTTAATTTAAGTTGATCAAACAGATCTTGCATGAACAATATAATCAATATTTTTCAATTAATTTGCACTTGGAAAAAAAATGCCAAAAGTCTTTAAATCGAGTGTTGTATCTTCCCGCCACTTGCACTAGCATAATGTAAACGTCAGGGGGAGGCCGTTTGGCGCATTTGCCCTTCCCATCACACAAGATCGCGCAGCCGGATCCGCCGCAAAGCCCCATCCTCCAGGGCTTTTTAAAGACCGTGTTTGCTTCACGCTCCAACGATAGCGTCCAGTTTAATGCGCTGAACCGACGCTCATCGCGGGAACGAGCGCGAATCATACGGAGGAGGAGGACGACGACGGCCTCGCCAGATGTATCGATAAATCAATCTGGAATACCGGGCTGCGGGTCAAAGAGTTTAACCCCTAATCTGCCGTCTGGGGGAAGGTAGTCGAAACGGTGCGGCATCTTGATGAAATGCCACTAGACAGGCTCGGCGACCGTTTTCTCGTTGCCTTCAATGTGGTCGGGAATTCAACCGAGTCTGTGGTCGCAGCCAGCTCGGTACAGCCGCGTTGATGCAGCAGCAGCAGCGTTCGGTCGTCGTGTTGAAATCCACCATCGGATCAGGGAGGACAATAGATGAAATACACGCCGCTCTGGACTCCGAAGACTACGTTGAACGAGAGTCTGCATCCGCTTGTGCTTCTCTAGGTAGGTTGTAATATTGTTCCCCCCTTTACCCAAACACAGCGGATTTTTTTTTTGATACCCACAAACGTGAAAAAGCGAATTACTGTCTTTTCTCATCCCCGTTGCCTTGACGACTCTGCGGGACTGCGGTCGTTTTTAGCGGGATACAGACAAAATTTCACAGCCTTGCAATAAATTAACTTGCGTCATTGTGTATGTGAGCGGACAATTGACTGAGCTGACCTACGTGAACTGGCACTGTATATTTATTGTATATTTATTTCAGTTGACAGAACCGTGTCGGTTCGTTGGGACTTAATACCAGCTTTCACGCCTATACCACATTTATATCACGAAGCCTGTTTTTGTTTTTTGTTTTTTTCATCATAGGCGTAAAGTGGGTGATGCGGGGTAACTGCCAGCCGTGCTTTTGTCGTGACCGCAATGTGCCCTTTTAATATAGTTTCATTGTTGAATGGCGTCTTAGTTACAATTCAGGGGTTTCTTGATGATGTTAATCACGAGAAACTAATTTGCTGTTCACAATTAGTATATTTTCATGGTACATGATATAACAGGCAGTAACGAGCAGTACATTACTGTACAGGGGTGCAGAAACAACTGTATTTATCTGTTAGATTATTAGGTGAGTGGCCTCTGCTTAAATGAAATAATACGTCATATTGCAGTGCTATAACCATTTTTTTTAAACCACACTCAGCCAGTGTGCAGGTGTGTTAGGAAATTCAAACCCCTCTGTGGATGAATTGTGGATGATATAACCTCCATTTCCAACTGCCTTTTTTTTAGTGAAATGCAATCACACGTTGCTTTCAAGTTCAATCAAATCAGTGACAGCTGCCTGTGAATTTCCTGACAGTGTTCCTGTGAAGAATCAGGTCAAAGAGAGAAGGGACAGCCAGCAGGCAGCTGCATCAGGATGGCGGCCGTGGTGAACTACTCTCCGCCTTGGTGGGTGAATCTGCTCCACCGTTTGCCTCATTTCAACATTGAATTTCAAACGGTTAGCAGTGACTTCAGACCGGAGGACTCTGAGTACCAGAAGGTAAGAAAAGAAAAGGGGGAATAATTACCTCCCACTCAGAATTCATCATCTCCTTCATTACGCTGCACCACTTATCATCCCACTTCCTGTCACCTGCCTGCACTGTAATTTCACAGCAGATTGACCAAGTTGTTACTGAGGCTGTCCTGCAACCACAGATTTGTGGGTTACCTCGGTGTATCCATCAGTGCGCTGCATGTTTAGAGAGAGGGACTGAAATTATTTTTAGGTCACAAAGAAGTTAATGTACGCCTGCCCCTCTGTTGTAGAGGATAAATAAGGAGTTCAAATTCTGTAGCCACAGCATCATCACCCAATGGATTGTGGGCTATTGCTTGGAAGCCTTGAGTTTGTCATTTTGCTGTTACATCTTGGTCATTTGCTGCCATAATTGTTGTGCAAGGAATGGATCTGGATGACAACCTATGGACTATGTTTGTCCAGTAGGTTGCAGCTATTTTGTTTTCTTTGTTTTGAAATGTTCTTGTGTTCAGTGCTTATGAGTAGTTAGTGTTTTACCCGCAGCTGTCAGATCTCTCTCTGTTTGAAGATTCAGGGAGGAGTTGTGATGGGGAGCCAAGAATAAAGGCTGTAGCTTATCTTCACCATCTAAAATAAAATCAAGCATCATAAATTTTATAATGGTACAAGCACTGTACCATTATTTTATTAACCAGAACAGAAGATATATTTACCCCTTTTGCACAGTTGTCACTACACTTTATTTACCACAGAACAACTTTGATGTTGCAGTATGATTTGCTGCTGCCTTGATAGGTAGAGGGCATTTCTGACATCGTGTTGCAACACATGTATCGTATTGTATCGTGACACATGTATCGGGATACGTATCGTATCATGAGATCTTCACCAATACACGCCCCTAGAATCTACAGTGTAAAATTTGTTAATTGCACTATGAAACTTGGGAGATTGGAGTTGTTTTAGATGATAAAGATTCGCTCTAATGTCCCTCATATTTCCTGCATGATTCTCCAAACTCAGTGCTCTGTGATCATTGTTGACTGCATGTAAAACACTAACAATTCACAAGTACTTTATACAAAGTCAGTGAGTGAAAAGAAAATGCTCTAAGTTCTATTGAAAGAGGCTTCTCCTTTAATAATGCAAACGCACACATTTTAAAGTTACCATGAAATGGCTAGCCGAGTGCTGTGTGAATCCACATGTTTTTGATGTTTCTTGTAAAAATAGAAGCTGGGGAGACTGATGGGCTGAATTCAAAATTCTACACAGTTTGTCATTTTATGCAAAATTAGATCAAATTCCTGAATGCAAGAAACGACTAGGCCATTTTATGATAGTTTTTCAGAAAACAAAATAAACCTAAGCTCATTTTCCTTTAAATTGCCTATAGTGCCTCTTCTTTTATTAATGCTTTTCCAGATACTCACGTATTAGTGACATATATGTCACCTGTACCTGATAACTAGGCTGGTACTCGGTTGTTGCATGTTAATTGATAACCACAAGCTAACATGTCGCTAACTTAGCTGCAGTTTATCAAAGAACGTCCCGAACCACAGCGTGTTGACTGTAACGCACTGAAACTAACTTGAAACCAGAAGTATGCTACTTTCAAAAGTAACCCCATGGAGTTGTGAAGCGACTCTATGGGGTTAATTGTTTTATGAAAGACATCCTCATTAAAATTATTATTATTAAATGTAATAAATAGAAGGTAGGTAAATAGAAGATTCCTGTCCCATCAAGTGTTTGAAGTGGAGCTAATGTGATGATTTTATCTCTTGTCATTAAATCAAACAATTAGTCTGGATATATCATAATGTTTGACATGCACAGACAGTTTAAGAGAAACTTTGACTTACAAAACATGAAAGGATGCCCCAATAGCCTTGATGAGTTACTAAAATCTTTTGCATGATATTGCATTCCAACAAAGAGACCAGAAGTTATAAGCAGAAACAATATGGGTGTAATTCCAAGGCTTCTTCACAGTGGAATGATCCTAGGGAATAAATAATGCAGTATAAATTTTAATTCTTCTGTTGGTCTTCAATGTAGATGCAGCACCCCTACACAGTGCTAATATACACCCTTAGCTTTGCTTTCAGCACACATTCACCGAGGCATCGTTTTGATAAGCTTCAGCAATGTCTTAACATTTATTTCAATCCTAGAATTGCATTACTCTTTCTTCAAGATCTTGTATTGATGATGGGAGAGTGAGACCACTGCGTAGAGTTTTCTCCATCACATCCCAAAGATTCTCAGTGGGGTTCAGGTCTGGACCGTGTGGAGGCCAATCAATGTGTGAAAATGGGTTTTCATGCTCCCTGAAACAGTCTTTCGCAATTTTAGCCCAGTGAATTCTGGCATTGTCATCTTGGAATATGTCCATGCCAAGTCAGGTGACCTCATAATGTTGCTGAACCTAGACGTGACCAACTGCAGCAACTCTAGATCATAGACTGCCCCCACAGGCTTGTACGGTAGGCACTAGGCATCATGGGAGCATCACTTCATCCGCCTCTCTTCTTACTCTGATCTGGACTCATCAGACCACATGACCTTCTTCCATTGCTCCAATCTTTGGAGAGTCCAACCTTTATGCTCTCGAGCAAGTTGAAGCCTTTTTTTCCCCCTCAGTTAGCCTCACTTAAAACTACACAGCTGCTTAGTCCCAATCCCTTGAGTTCCCTTCACACTGTGTGAAGATATGTTTTTTCTTTCACAATTAAACATAGCCATGAGTTCTTCTGCTGTTGGTGTTTTTTTTAATGATCACCGCTCACGATCATTCAAGAATTTTATTTCTGATCACATTTTTTTTCTTTTCAGTTTTTAATAATGTGTTGGACAGTTCTTAACCCAGTTTCAGTAGTTTCAGTTATCTACTTTAATGTTTATTGGCTTGATGCATACCAATAATTTGACCTTTCTGAAACAGATTAAGATCTTGTCCATGACCACCGTATATGTTTGTTGAAGAAATGTAAACTACTCACTGCATCAGTTAGGGCTCAATAACTTGTCGGAAACCTGAAACATAATCATCCATGCAGTAATTATCCAATGGGAGACGCTTACCTATTTGCCTAATTAAATCCAGGTGGTGACTTGTTTTTGGACAGCAGTGGACATGGCAACACTGCAATACACTGGAATTGGCCCAAAGTTTTTAATAAGGTGATCTGTTGGGCCTGACTCCCTTCTGAAGTCTGCCCCGGGTGGCCATATGAGGAAAGGCAGGTTCTAACCTCTATCTTCTTGACTTTTTTCAACTTACAAGATTACTGCTTGGTTGAATGAGTGAATAGTTGAAAAGTGCTCTGGACCACACGTGACCTGTTTTGTTTACAGCACCATTGTGGCAGGAAAGAGAACTGCATGATTATGAATTTCCAAGCGTCCGAGTTTACAGCACATTGCAACCCAAAGTATATTGTAAACTATGTTGCTAAAATAGACTCAATATTACTGACTGATACAATACTCGAGGAGTACTTTTTGAAAGCACTGAAACTGCAATGGAGCTGCCAGACCTTCAGTATCCCGACATATACAACTACTTACACAGCTTTCCTTTGTCAAAAAAAATTTAAAAAAAATACAAAAAGCCTCAAGGGGTATAAATGGATGCTATGCCCTGGATTTGTGAACAATATTCGGCTTTGTAATCTTTCAGCAAAGGATTATTTTATCGTTACGAGAAGGTTAAGTGGCACGTCAATCATATAATTAACAGAAGCACTAAAAAAAGACACAAGTGGAGGCCAGTGTAATCGGAATGTAATGTGCAACTGCACAGCTGAATCGGTGTGTCAGCTGTCTTGTTCAGGGTAATGCAGCATCAGGGAGGAGGAGACCCAGTGAGCAATCAATGAAAAGAGTGGAATATCCGATACAAAGCTCTATCTTTTCTAATATTCTGGTATTCCAGTGCACAACAGCTATAGAGCACTGTTATTACCATTTACCTGCACAGAAACAGCTTTACTGCCAATATGGTGTTGTTTACGTTCTAGAATGTTGCATGCTAGGAATTCCGACATCACGGTCTGGAGCTCTATAGCACGATAAGTAAGAAATAGTCCACACAGGTACACCGCATTGTTTTATTTTTGATATTTATCAAGCCTTTGAAAGTGTTTTTTCTTCAAAAATTGTTAAAGGAAGGCATTTGTAAAGGGAAAATAATCCTTTTGGATGCACTTTTTGCTATTCATGCATCTATGGAATCTGTGACATGATGGCATGAACAGACACTTATGCTTTGATCATCATTAGAATTGAGGGAACCAAAATAGTCTTCAGTGGACAGAGTGGACAAGTGGTTACCAGCAGTCTCTATTCAACATATAATAATCTCTCTAATAATCTATTCACAGGTCAAATAATTTATCGAGGCAATGTATTAAACATTCTCCGATTTCAATTATTTTTTTTTTGTCTTTAGGCAAGGCAAGTTTATTTATAGAACACAGTTCATACACAAGGCAATTCAAAATACTTTACAGCTACATAAAATCACAAAAGTCAAATAAAATAATTCCATAAAACAAGAATAATCATTAATTAATTAAATTAAAAACAAAGAGTGCAGAAAAAAAGTATAATTTAAAAACAAAGTAGAAGAGAAAAGGGAAAAAAACAGCAGCTAAAACTATTTATTTTTTTTTTTGGGTTCAAAAGTTCAGACTTAAAATAACTGCAGATTTAGAACTTCATTCAAATGCAGCTGAGAACAGGTGGGTCTTTAACCTGGGTTTAAATAAACTGTGTTTCAGCTTATCTGAGGTTTTCTGAGAGTTTGTTCCAGACATGTGGAGCATAGAAGCTGAATGCAGCTTCTCCATGTCTGGTTCTGACTCTGGGAACTGATATAAGACCAGATCCAGATGATCTGAGGGGTCTGGTAGGTTTATATGGTGTCAGTAGGTCACTGATGTATTTTGGTAATGCTAGTCCGCATCACAGATGAACACGAGCTCAGCTTGTGGTAGCTGTGGTAGCTACGCTAGCTGTGGTAGCTACGCTAGCTGTGGTAGCTACGCTAGCTGCGGTAGCTGTGGTAGCTGCGGTGAACTGGGTGTGTTCCATTGAACTGGGCTTCTTTCATTCTGGCCTTTTGCGCATTTTTGGATTGATTACGGTTGGGTGGAGTCACCTCCTGCTGGTCTGGCATTCCCCTACAGGTCCCAGAACAAGTTTCAGAACTGTTCTTCAGAAACCACAGTGATGTCACAGAGGGCTTTTTTTCCCCAACAGTGGGCAGTATTCCTTTTCATCACAAATCATTTTCTGCTGCCTTTCCTGGAAGATCACCTTGATCTGAAGAGACTTCCACACATTTTTCAGTTTTCCCCCAACCCCCTGAGTGGTACCTCTTCTAATTCTCTTCCGGGGGATGTAAACCCTGTCTAGAGTGTGTCTCCAAAGAGACACTGGAATTTGTCCCTGTCCATCATCATTCTCCTTATTTGCTTGGTGTCCATGCCAAGTCGTTTCTCAAGATCCTTCCATTCGGGGGCACGTTCATTGAATAATGTTTGCTTTCCGACATCTTCATTGTCCATCTGGCATAAATGTGGGAGGTACTTCAGGTGTTGTTCAAAGCAATATTCAGAAGTAATTTGCACATTCAAACTGCATTTCAAATTTCAGGGCAGAGTACAGCACGTCCCACGTTGTTTGGATGACCGCTTACAGGCGGACTAACGCAGAAAAAATGTCCTGCGTGTTGATTTGGACAGAAATGTTCACCAAGACGTCCTTATAAAAACCTTTTTGAGCCGTGATGCTCATCGGTAATCTGTTACTTTATAAATTAGGCCTAACGTTAATGCAGGTCTACCATACGGTTAAGGTTAAGGAACAGAATGGCCGTTATCATGAAGGAACGTCATGTTTTGCGTGTAGCGACTGTGTCGGTGAAAACCGAAGACTACCGTCAGAATTGCTTGTCAGGGAAGTCTAGTCTGAACTAATCTGGAACGTGCACAGGCCCCGACATTATCATCACGCCTTTACATGGGTGAAAAAAGGGCTAGGCTACGATAGGAAAAGTTTAAAAATGATGGGACTATTTGAAGCTCTTCAATGTAGAGACGACTAAAATGATCCTGAACGCCTTTTACGGGTGAAACTCTGATGTCAGATTTAAAGGGAAAAAAAAGCCCCACTGAAACCGGAATATGGTTAATAAAACTGTCGGCTCTCAGTGGACGGACGTCGGCTCCTCTGATTCGTTACATCAGCTCCGTGTACGTTTAAAAGCACCGATTCTAGAGTGACTCGTATGCGAGCAACACATCACTGCTACCACACGTGGGTATGATTTCATTGGTAAGGCTCGAGCTGCCTAGCCGCAACCTGATTGGCTAACACATGCGCTGATGCGTCAGAAGTCAAAGATTTCTCTACTTTTGATGTAAACAATTGACCGTTGCAACGCACACAACCCACAATTCATTTCAGCAATGGATGATGTCACCCATTTGAAGTGTATGGAGACGGACGCCGCTTTAACAAGTAAACGAGCTATTTCTTCGTCTGCCCTGACTCCAACTCTCTACCAGCTCGTAAGTAAATGTAACTTTCCTATTGTGATTTATCGTTATCTAACACATGCAATATAGAAAAAAAAAATAAGCAGCTCCTTCACCCAACATTTGAATCTGTGACTCAGAGGAATTCAAAAATCTTATAAATGTGGAGAAACACGAAGGCCCCATGTTTGAACTCTTCCACTCAGGAATCCTGAACATGTGGGAGAACATGCCTCGATATCCCAGAGCCTGCGGAGCCAAGATGGCGGCCCGGTTTCCTGTGTAAATGCACTAAGGTGGGGACAGAGTCAGAGGGAGGGATATTTGTCTGCTCTGCCTTGGACACAGAGCGGCGTCTGTTCGCCCAGCACTCACGGGCCTGACAGGGGTAGGCTGCAGGAATGCAGGGAGTGGGCTGACCACACTGCCTGTGCCCTCGCGTCCAGAAGAGTCTTGGATTTGTTCCTGGGCCGGAGGGCCGAGGCAGAGCGACGGGAAAACAATGGTGGCCATGTTAAAGAGCTGTGGGACACAAACACGGGAGATATCTTGAACCCCGGCAGGAATGTCGATGGAGACCAGAGCGCCCACTCAGAGAGGCAGCTGAACGTCCACAGCATCTGCTCCTGAAGGGAAGCAGAGAGAAAGCGTCCCTCTTTACCCTCTCATGTGCATAAAGTGACCGCATGATGCTTGTTTGGCTTATTTTACAGCGATTCACAGTTGTTATGACTCCTGCAACCTTTCTGAGGAAACAAACACGCTGGGAGTTTCCCAGAATCAGTTAGTTTGAAGCTGAGGTTCATTGTGAACTGAACCAGCCTTTACACATTTACAACCCTGGTTCCAACAAAAGCTGGGACAGTGTGTAAAACCCTAAAGGGCCATACATGCATACATTTTATTTCCACCGTTTTCTCATGATAACGAGTTATTTTTTCCTCCGTTTTCCCGTGATAACGAGATAATTAATTTGAGGTCTCAAGAAAACTAAGAAAAAAAGTATCTGCACACTTAGATCCATGCAAACAAGTGTATTTTTCACCAAGCTTTCAGTCGTTATCACGGGAAAATTATGTCGTTATCACGGGAAAACTGGGAGAAATAAAATGTATGTATGACCGTTTAGGGCTTCCGTATAAAACAAAACTAACAAGAGACTGGCAGATTTACACATCTTATAACAACGTTTGCTGTGGTCTGGTTCTGTTGACTTCGCCGGCAGCTAATTCAAAATCTTATGGACTTCTTCTGTCTGCTGGTGGCCTGCTTTGGGGTCCTCTCCAAACCCCACACCCTGACAGGGAATAAAAAATGGGCTCATGACATTTGCACATTGTTGCACAATGTTTTTATTTATGTTTTACACAGAGTCCCAACTTTTCTTTTCAGTCTTTTGATTTATGGTGGTCTTGGTTTATCTGGTAGTACGTTTCTCAACAAAACTGACGTGTACCTTGTTAATCAGTGCAATGTCAATCAAGAAGAGGCGGGACATAGTCGAGATCTAGTAGCTCATTGGCTGCTGAATAAGTTGGTAATCTTAGTCTGGTGCTTCATCTCTTTCTGCTGTTATTATCTTATTGTGTTCATATTCTGAAAGAACCGTGATGAACACTTTAGTGTTCAGGTTCCCTCAAAGCAGGATCATTTCTTCTTCTCTGACTGCAGCTGGGAGGGGCTGTCTGCTGAGGATTGCTCAGCTATGTCCCGCCTCCTCTTCTGCTGATTGGCGTGGCGCTGATTTGATGCTCATTCCAGAATTACAACCACAAAAAGAAAAAAGCGTAACTGAGAAAGATCATTGAAGTCACAGTTACAAATTTAGATTTCTTGGTTACAGATTTTGGGTTTTGGTTCTCAGATTTTGGGTTTTGGTGTGCACTACGTTAGGCACCATACCTGGTTTCTCAGTTCCAGGTTTAATTGAACATAAAATAAAAACTGTTTATAGATTTCTGCATCTAATGTGTTTTTAATAGGTTTCATGCTTTTGTATTTCAGAAGTGTAATTGGGCCTCATTCACAAATCTGGGCTTCATTGATACTCTGAACACATTTAGAAGCTCCTCTTCCTCCGAACGCACAAATGAGGAGAGTCCAACTGGCTTAGAAAATGCAAACAGAGACCTTTTAAGTACATGCAGAAGATATAAAACCACATTCATTAAAAAGAGATTTAATTAACATTTTTTTTTGTCATTAAAATTATTTTTAAGGTAAATGATGGATGGCTCATCAGCCGTTTGCACGCGCTACTGCAACTATGTGATTCTCTGGAGCATCTAAACCACCGTACACGCTGTTCTCATCTGATACCTCATCAGGTGCAAGTCCCGCCTTTTGGTTCCCCACTTCTAACAAACTGTGAAATGTACGCGTCTCCTTGTGAAACCGCTTCATTCACCCATGAATCAACTCGAGGCAGGTGGTTTACTAATATGGAGAAAAGGGGGCGTGGCAGTATGCTCGCCACAAACTGACTTGTCCATTGGAGTCTGGTTGGTCACTCCAGAGATCACGTCGCCACCGCTCTAGAGTCCGACAGCGGCGTGCTTCACACCACTGCATCCAGTGCTTTTCACTTGGTGATGTATGGCGTGGATGCAGCTGATCGCCATGGAAACAAATCCCATGACGTTGTCTGCATACTCTTCTCCAGCTAATCTGAAGGCCACATGAAGGTTTCAGATCTGTACCTGTTGATCCTGCAGAAAGTTTTTTAAAGATTTTGTGGCTCTAGTGGCCTTTATTCATAGTGTAGAGACAGGAAACAGGGCAGAGAGAGAATGGGGAAGACAAGCAGCAAAAGGGTTGCAGGCCGGGAGTCGAACCTGCCACCCAGTGGCCCGTTTGGCAGTATAGTGCATATATACATACTTAGGTGTGAAGATGAGACTGGACCAAGGGAATTCAAACAGAACTGAACACACAATGAAATAGACTTTCAAAATAAAACAGGAAGTAGAGCTTAACACTAAACAGTAGTGAAACCTACAAAAGGCAGAAGGAAACCAAAACTAAGACAACAGAACCATGATGATGACAGATCTGATGATGACAGATGAAAGATCTCGTGGGATTTCCACATCTGGTGACGTTTAACCAACTAGACATTGTTGGTGGTCGACAAACCCCAGAGAGAAGCAGTAGTGATGGACCCCAAGAGATGTGACATCAAGAAGAAAGAGCTTCTAGAGCCTCTAGTGTTCACTCAAGGAACAGCAGTTGTCAGAGATTTTTCTTTTACTTCTTTTATAAACCCAACATGCGTTGAAGTTTCATTTCTCTCGGACTCAATGAAACATTTCCCTGAAAGTGTTTTCCTTTACACGGTGCCTTTGAGGTTTTGAATTTGTTTGAAATTGCTTTCTTTTGTTCCACATATTTCTATTTAGTTTGAGGATGACAATAATACAGAGCAGAGATGGGCGTCTCCACTCCGTCTCATATATTGTGACCCAGTGATTGTTGCTGGAAGTGAAAAGCTTTTGTTCTCTTGAGTTTCTTTGTGACCCTGGGTGACCGTTTCATGTCCCTGCAGATGTCTTTAGATCACAGCATCGCCATGACGTCCAGTCGCTGATGTCACCTTCCATCACCCAAAAAAAAAAAAAGAAAAAGAAGAAAAAAAAAAAAGGCCCCTCTCAAACAAACTGCATCTTTTTAAGCATTTTATCTAATCAATAATATAGAACAGGCGTCAAACTTTCATCCTGGGCTGCATCATCACCATGGTTACCATCAAAGGGCTGGTTATTTTTCATTTTCTCAACCAGCTGCTTTCACATATCTGGACTCGGTCATCAAAATTAAAAAGAAAAGTAATCTCAAATTTCACAAAAAATTGTGACCTTTATCAAAATACTAAAATCATATTTTTTTCTTGTAAAATTACAAAAAAAAAACCAAAACATTTTGAACATTTTTTGTAAAAAAGCTCATTTTGACCCTTTTTTGTCAACAACCAAGACACAGAATTGTGATGTAAAATTACAATGTCTTTGATAGAAAATATCAACTGTTTGCTCCATTTTGACATAAAATTATATTTTTTTTAAATTGAAAAAGTTAATTTTTCGAGTTTCGACAACAATTAGCAACTTTTTGTTGAAAAATCCCTCAAAAACATTTGCTAAATCCTCCTCCACCTCAGTTATTCCAGTTTTTGATGTCAGAACTGAATCACATTAAAATGTCCTCAGAAATGTTCCAGTTAGAAGTTTATGATGGTCTTTGCACGCTCTGGTGGATCAGATGAAGTGGGAGGTCTTCTCTACCACTCCAAAGGTTTAGGTGCTGACCTTCTGAAGCACATCGTGTCTTTGTGTCTTTAATTTGAACCAGCAGGATTTGTTTCTGAAGTGATGTCTTTTACTTCCCTGCAGAAGGTCTTTTTGGCTGATAAACAGTTCAGCGCAAATGTCCTGGTGGTTGAAAGCCGCCGAGTCCATCAGCGTTTGGCAGAGCTGCGGCGCAGCGCTCAGAGCATAATGCGCTCGTTTGTTTTGCATCTCAACGACATCACTTTCTTTTGTTTCACGCTGAGATCAGAGGGGACTTTTGAGCCACTCCTGCTGTGCTGAACGTAAAAGGTTATTACAGGACAAGATGCAAGAAGAACACCATCAGATACAAGAAATAAAAGCATGAAACAGGCTCCACAAGAGACGAATGAAATGTAAGGCTGTTTGTGATTGTATCACAGTCAGAGCTGTTGGCGGCTGCAGCCTGTTTCCTCACCACAAATACAGCAATGACCACAGCAATATTAAACTGTCAACAGCTTCATTTTAAATAAAATATCTTATGTAGATTAGATTACATTACATTACACCAGATTAGACTACATTACATTACACCAGATTAGATTAGATTAGATTAGATTAGATTAGATTAGATTAGATTACATTAGATTAGATTAGATTACATTACATTACATTAGATTACATTACATTACACCAGATTAGATTAGATTAGATTAGATTAGATTAGATTAGATTAGATTAGATTACATTACATTACACTACACTAGATTAGATTAGACTAGATTAGATTAGATTAGGTTAGGTTAGGTTAGGTTAGGTTAGGTTAGGTTAGGGTAGGTTAGGTTAGGTTAGGGTAGGTTAGGTTAGGTTAGGTTAGGTTAGGTTAGGTTAGGTTAGGTTAGGGTAGGTTAGGTTAGGTTAGGTTAGGTTAGGTTAGGTTAGGTTAGGTTAGGTTAGGGTAGAGTAGATTCAGCCTTATTGTCATCCCCAATGTACAGTTACAGAGCGAGAGTAATTTGATCACATGAGGACTAACTTCCTGACCAACCCGTACTACCAAAGGTGGACAGGTTTAGATCCAGGTCTGCTGCCATGGTAATTTACTCCACATCTCAAACCTGGTCCGAGCAGGTTA
>JBAMYA010068124.1:0-26120 GCA_037176975.1 Arrhamphus sclerolepis
ATGATGAAGAACCAACTGATGGTTATTATGAAGATTTGTGGAAAGGTAAAGAAGGCTCATCTTGGCTGATCCATGACATCCTGTTTTAAATATGTATATGTTGCTGTCATCTGGTCACTGAAACAGTCTGATGAAACAGAAACTGCTCTAAAAATTCCATTTGGATTTTTAAATAAGTCTTTCTTCAGTATCATATTAACCAGCTACTCTTTTTTAACTTTTTTTATGTCAAAAAATAGATACAGTAAAATGGACTCCTTTTAGATGTCCACTGAACAAAAATCTGGAATAAGATTTTTATCATCCATTTATGTAATGACTCTACGTGACTCATGCTTGTAATCATGTCCTTACAAAAATGTGCATTGTTTGCTAAGCATCCTGCAGGGGGAGATTGTATTAGCTGCTCTCAAAGATAAATTTCATCACTAGACATTTGTGCTCATATATCGCTGTTCTTGCACATGAATACAAGTTCACGTGTGTATTGGGTAAACTGATGAACTTTCAGTTATGGTTTTAGATTGTGAGCCAACCCTTGGGACCAGCCCGAGGTGCTGACACTGGACTCCTGTGAAACTGTTTGATAGACTCACATATTCTGTGTTGACCTAGAATAAATGAGACTTGCATACTGCAGCACCGTGAATCAGTCCAAAATCATTTTGACACAAACATGACAACTTTCACCATTACATTTTTTTTCATTGGTTTTGCCGTAATATGGTGATTATGACAACTTTTATACATTTGTGAGTTTTATGAATTTCACTCAGGTCGTAGAGACTGTATGAGAAGTGGCGGAGAAACATTGGGATGCATTCAATCAGCACCCACACCACCTATGGGTGTAGGGTGTTGAAGACAGGCTGGATTAGAACTATTCAGACCCAGAATCCAGCCTTGGTGCCAGGTAAATAAGGGTGCCTCAGCAGATTGCCGCTTTTATAGATTAGGCAAGTATGTTCACAATGTTTGGCTCATCAGTGCTCATCATTCTGGGTTGTGCTCCTACATTATTTATAATTAGAGTAATCACAGAATAAGAAACCCCGCTAACACCATGTAATTATGTCTATTCTCTTTTGAGACAACACAGAACCAAGACTCAACAGAATGACTTGGCGTGACCAGAATGGGCATATACAGTATGCTTTCATCGCTCAACAGGTAAATTATCTGTAAAAGCAGGGCGTATTCCTTCAACTGCAAACTGAATCTCGTCTCCTTCTGGTGCTGTGCACAGGCCCAGATGTGCACTTCCTCATCATCTCACAGCAGATGAACTCTAAACAAATAGGCTTTAAATGCTTTCAAGTTTTTTTACTGTGCAGCATCTGCTGGCGTCAGAAAAGAAAATATGAAACTATGAAACAAAATTTCATGAAACTATAAAGCAGAAACACAATTCTTTAGGCATGGAAACAAAACTCATGGTCTATCAATTCCTGCTCATTATTTCCCACTGTTGATTATCAATGTGGCTTCAAACGCCTGCTTGCTGCTTGATCTTTGCTTCTGTTCTATACCCATCATAAATTCTTTCATGACATTTATCTGAATGGGTGATAATCTTTTTCATCCGCTTATCCTCTTAAACTTACATACAATTCTAACCATCAAATTAAAACTGGTATTTTGTCTGTGAAGCTACTGTTGGGAATCGACCAGTCACCCTTTTGGAGATTAATTTTATTCATTTCTATGGTTTAATATCTTTACACATTCGGCCTGAGATATTCTTGCAGTTTGATTATGGATTATACTCCATTCGTGCACACAACCCTCTGTATTATGAATGTTTTTTGCTTTCATACTGTGTTAAGCAGCACATGCAATACTGGAGGTCTCCATTTGGGGGCAGACTGCAGAGACAGAGTCAGAAATACAACTGTATAAAGCAAGCAAGACAGAAGAAGTTATTCTTTTGTTTTTGTTGTGCTCACAGTTTGATAAAACAACACCAGCCTAAATTGGAGACGTTATGTCAGACCATAAAATCAATGTCGTTGGGATAGGAATTTGATGAGAAACACTGACAGTATTTTTCATACAAATTTGCATCGTTTAGCAACTTGTTGCGTCAGGCTGATGCCCTATTCCAACACAACCAGCACCACATGCAGCTAGCGGTTACATTTAAATATAGTAACTGCAGAAGAGTTTTGTGACAGTTCACTTGTGGTAAACTGCTGCTCTGACCAACACTAGTCTTCAAATATTGCATCTCATGTCAGCGTTGCTTATTTTTTGAAGGATGTGCACAATCGACATGCCAAACGAATGCAGAATAAGCGTGTCATCCACAATGCACTCATGTAGATGTTGTAAACGTCAAGCATATCTCTTGCATTCATAGCAAACTGACTAATTGATTTTCCTTTGGTGAAATGAGCGGCATTTTAACAAGAAACGAGAACCAGATTGCCAGTTGCAGTACAACAGGCTTTTCTGTCCTAGCCATCTAGCTGGGTCATGGCTGGGCCAGTGATGGCTAGGCTAACAGTGACCTCTGACAGAGGTCAGCCAGAATTCTGGCAACCTTAAATTCAGCCTTCGTTATGGCAACAACACCTCAAAGGAGGACATTATCCAATCAGGACTCAGAACTGCTCCTCAGAAACCTGCGGGTGACGTCAAAGGTTTGTCTAATTCTCTTTATACAGTTTGTGTTATAAAGTCATCCATAGAGTTTCTCTTTTCAAAATGATGCAGTGCTCCCCTTCCTGTCTAACAGTAAATGACATGTATAAGATTACAGCCATGAGCATGTAACAACCCCAACCACCCACCCACGTGCACGGGGTCACATTAACCTGCTGGGAAGCCAAAAATCCCATGCCAACGCAAACAGCAGTAATAATATAATAGGTGTGTGTGGTGGGGGGTCTATGAGTGGTAGATTCTCAGAAATGACCTGAGACTGACATGAGACTGACTCAGTCGAGGATGATGCAGAACAACTTCCAGAGGTCACATGGGAGAGGTTGGAAAGGTTAGAACGTCATTAGTTTCTGATTAAAAGGAGAAGAGAATAATGAAAGAAGAGGGCATAAACACCATTTACTCCCCCTGCTATAAATCCTAGCATTCCTGAGACAGGGAGCAGCCACCAGTTTGTTTCCATGCCAACAGTGCACCGCTGCTTTGGGACTTCCCACAGGGAAAACATGTGGGTCATTTCTTTCATGACACAGCCGCAGCATCTCCGGTGATAACACATTATGAGGTGTGAGGTTATTTAGCTGAACTCTCAACTGAAACAATATTAGAGTAACAGTTCAGTTATGAAATTAAGATTACTGAAGTCACTAATGCAATGACCCGGTAGCTGAGCGGTGAGTCACGGACCAGACTTTTGTTGCTCTATTTCTCAAGATTTACTGGATGTTTTGACACTGTCTTACAGTGAGGAAAAGAAAGAATTATCATAAAATACTACATTGCCCATCCCAAAAAAAACTGGATTTAGCAAAGCAAATCGATAAGAGCTTCACATTGGATAATTACTCCATGGATGATAGTATTTCAGCTATAATAAGTTATTGAACTCTAACTGATACAGTGAGTAGCTTCTCATAGCTTCACAACCATGTCCTGTGGTCATGGAAAATATGTTAATCTGTTGCAGAAGTGTCAAATTATTGACATCAAATCAAAGAAAACAGCTAGAGATTTTTGAAACTACTAAAACTGGGTTCAGAAATGTCCAACACATTACTGGACAACTGGAAGGACAATGGGGATTAGTTTAATAGTAAAAGTAAGAGCATTTCCACAAAAAGGAAATGAGAAAGGAAACTCAAGGGATTGGAATCAAACAGGTGTGTAGTCTTAAGAGGATAATCTGAAATAAAGACTTCAACTTTCTAGAGAGCATAAATGTTGGACTCTGGAGGAATGGAAGAAGGTCATGTGGTCTGATGAATCCAGACAGACCCTGTTCTAGAGTGAAGAAGCATCAGAGGATAAAGTGATGCTCTCATCATGCCTAGTGTCTACTATACAAGCCTGTGGGGGCAGTCTATGATTTGGTCTAGGTTCAGCAGGTTATTCCATCTATGGATGCTTTCTTCCCTGATGATTGGACATATTGCAAGATGACAGTGTGAGGTCTGGGCTCAAATAATTAAAGAGTGGTTAAGGGAGCATGAGACATCATTTTCACACATGGATTGGCCACCACAGAGTCCAGACCTGAACCCCTTTGAGAATCTTTAGGATCTGCTGGAAAAGACGTTGTTCCATCATCAATACAAGATCTTGGAGAAAAAAAATACGTAACTCTGGATGGAAATAAATGTTGTGACATTGCAGAAGCTTATTGAAATGATGCCACAGTGAATGTGTTCTGTAGCCACAGATAAAGGCAGTCCAATAAAACATGAGAATGTGGGACTTTTTTCTTGGACAGTAGTGTATATTAAAACAAAAATAATCAGAAGAAATAACATTCTCACCTTTATGTGCTCGTCCACTCAGGGATGATGGGTAAGTTGAGGAAACTATGGACCCCTGTACAAGCACAGCCTGTGCACGGCCCAGTGTGATGGTTGGGGAGACAGATGGTGGGGTGGTAGACGAGGGTCCACAGATGTTATCTGTCTCCCTAGTCCCCGGTTTAAGCAGCACCAGCCCCCGAGCTTGGCAGTCTGAGTAATTTCGGCACCTCAATGCTTTGGACTCCACATCGGAAAATGTCCCCTTTGTGCAGGGCTTGCAGAGCACGTCCTCTGTCTCGGTGCCTCGCTTTTTCACCCTGGTGCCTGGAGGGCACAGGGAGTGGGGCTTGCATTCTGCACCTGATGAGAAAGTGTTGGGTGGACACACGCAGACGCGGTCCTGGCTCGCTGTGCAGGGGACTTTCTCGATAAAGCCCACAGGACATGGAGACTGGCAGCGGTGGCATTGCTGGACTCCGTTCTCACCCCGTGTGAAGGTACCCTCGGGGCAGGGACTGCACTCCCTCTCGGCCGCCACGGAGCAGTGGACAGAGACATATGTGCCTGCCGGGCACTTGGCACAGTCCAGCTGGGTGCCCGAGTCCTGGTCGAGGTGCTGATAGCGGTGCAGTGAGAGGAAGGGCTTGTCCTCTGAGCTGCTTGTGGTCAAAACCCGGGCTGAGACGGCAACCACCACCGAACATAAGAGCTGAGAGAAAACAGAAGAGTCAGGGTTAGTATAAATAACATGGTTATCTCTTAAACTAACAAAAATCAAAAGTGTGTGCAGGTTATCAAAGTGAGGTTGACTTTCACTGGTACCAGTAATGGTGGCAATTTTAATGTGTTCTAGTAAAATTATGAAAAAAACAGAACATGACATCAGCATATAGTTTCTTTCAGGCCTTCCTACTTCATGTAGAATTTACATGAACCTCGTCTTTGTAACATGACAGACTGATGAAAAAGTTTGAACAAAATTAGATTTTTTTTTTTTTTTGTAGAATTTTATAAGAAAAGTATATGTCTCAATTTTATGATAAAGCTTGAGATTTTTGTGAAATTTGAGATTTTATGAAAAAAATGTATTTTTTTAAGATAAAAAGATGTGCTCATGCAAAATGTCATAAAATGGCAATAGTTCTTTTTAAATTTGTGATTGTGCGAGGAAATTTTTATTTTGGAACAAAAGCCTCAGCTTTATACAAAAAGTTAAAAAAATGTGAAAGTGGAGGTTTTATGACAAAACTTCCCTTATTCTTTGTTTATTTTTAAATAAATGAGTCGAGGAACTAATGGGAAATCTAACAACATAGCTGGTTGCAAAAGTAAAAAAAAAAAATCAGGCTTATAATGGTAACCATGGTAATAATAATGTGTGAAGAAACAGTTTGATGCTCCTGGTTTAACAAATCAAAATAAGACATTGAAGAAAAGCAGAAACAAATGTGGGATTTGTGGATCCTGCCCAGTCCCTCAATGTTATGCAGACACAGTGGCTGAAAGGACTAAAGAGAAGGTTGGGTTTTACTCAAGCAGCAACCATCCAATTCTGTGTTATACCAGATAAATTTATATCAAGCAATAAAGTTGACCAGATGCCAGGACATCCTTTCATGTGCTTGACTGACAGCTTTGTCCAGCCTTTTTGCTACATGGTGCCATGCCATTAGAAAATTAGCTTCAAAGGCTCTCTGTACAAACCTATGGGTCACGTTACAACGTTCTAACCCTCAGCATGACTTAGTTCTAAGTTTAACCTTAAAACCAACTTTTAACCCTTAAAAAAAGAACTCAACCAAATAGGACCTTAGTTTGGTCAAGCAGAAAGAAGGTCCAGACTAGTTAGTGCCCTGTCCCATGCTACATTACCTTCAAAGGCTTTTACCTGTAAGATGACACCACAGTAGATGACAAATCCTCATTTATCCAAACTTGGAAATGGCACCATGAGAACACTAGCTCGTAGCACCCCGGTGGTTGGGACAATGGGGTCATGTCATGCCCTGTGTTTTTAATTCCCATTAAATATAACGCTATCGTCTTTGTTCAGTCCAAGTGACTCATTTAATCATCTTACGCCAGGTGGGTGTGTTTTGTAACCACAGGCATAAACTTAACACACAGCTTGAGGTTTTCCTTTGTTGTTGTTTTGTTGTTTCGCCACCTCAGACTTCCCTCTCACCTCTGCTGGGAAGCCAACAGCTCACTGGTATTTCAGGGAATGACCCACACATGTCTTGGTTTACCCTCACACCAATATGAAGGGAGTTGTATCAGAGCGAGGGGGCTGACTGTGCTATTCTGTACTTTAGAACCACTAGTGAAGTTTTTTCAGACTTCTACTTCTGAACTCCAATGTAGCCTATGTAGGTAACAAAAAAAAGGATAAAGATAAAGTTTTGCACATCTGTTGGAGATTATGAGAATTCCCATAGAATAAATGGACTTAAAACACATTTTGAGGTACATGTATGTGTCAAACTCAGGGCCTGTGGGAGTGTGCAAAGAAAATCATAAAGTTATAACTAAAAAATTACTATGACTGCCAGTTTGATTCAGTTCTGACATCAAAAAGTGGAATAACTGAGAGCAACTGTTTTCTGCAAAATTAACAACTTTATAGCAGAATGTGCTTTTTCTGGGGAAAAAAAACAACATTTAAATTATTTTAAATTTGTGATTTTACAAGAAGAAAATTGTGATTTTTTTTTTTTTTTTACAAAAATATCAGTTTTATGGTAAAGCTTGGGATTTTTCAGAAATTTGAGGTTTTATGACAAGAATTTACTTTTTTATGAAAAAAAAATGTTTTTTTTCATGGAAAAGGGTTTTTTTTATTTGTGATTGTACAAGAAAAACTTCATTTAATTTTTGTACAAAAGCCTCAATTTTATGATTGTCGCAAATTTTGTGAAATTTGAGATTTATGACAAACATTAGCTTTTTTTAATGAAGAAAGTGCCACTATGAAATAGGAGACAGGACAGTTGAGCAGAGAGAGAATGGGATTGTCAGCCAGCCCTTTGACTTTTATCATAACAGTAGTCACAAATTTTGTTTGAGATTGAGTTTGAGATTATATGAAAAAAAAAATTCAGTCCAGAAACTAGCGGGAAATCTGACAACATAGCTCTTCTCTTTGTCCATGTGGAAAAAGAATCTATAATAAATTCTATAATAAACACAAACAATCCCACAGCAGAAATAAAGAAAGACTGGGAATGAAGGGGGAGGAAGACATGAAGCTACATGTTACGGAAAACCAAAAAGGATGTTAACTTGTGTTCTACGAATGTGTTCCTCAATGGAAAATAATTTAAACTCACACAAATGTGAAGTTTAGCAGGTCATGTCCACAGGACAAACAGGCCTGGTGGGTTTGAAGTGGTGCACTGAGGGGGAAATTTAGCTGACAATGCATGTGCGCTTTTCAGCCATGAGAAAACTGCCAGTAAATTAAAAGTGACCCATTTCAACTCATAACAAAACTACGCTTCAAGTAAAAGATGACGCAAATAAACCAACCATACAAAGCATACACTATGATTCGTTTTGATCATGTGGAACAAAAGAAAAATACTTTTTTCCAAAACTACAAGTGAGAATTCAAAGCAAAACAAAGGATTTTTCTTCAAACATAATGTTGCCCTTTCACAACCACCACCCATTCATTTCTTTGTGTTCATTCCCAGAACCTCATCCATAAACATCAGACCATGTTCTCGACACGCAGCTCATAACTGTGTCACATCAGTAATATCAATGCGCTCATTCACGTTGGTGCTGAAAGCAAAAATGGTGGTAGGAAGCACGTGCAGCGGGAAGTCAGAACATTCTGCTTGTTACGGGACACAATGGACGATTCCCCCGCGGTTTTCCCTGCTTGTTTGGAGAGTTTTACTATTGAAACCGCATGCCCCAAGCGTGACTATAATTGTGGTGAACCACTCAATACTGGTATTAAACAAGAACTTTCTGATGTAGGACAAGCCTGAGACTTTTTTTTTTCATGCTGGTACCGTGCTGATGTTTGTTGGAAGAGGGCGGCTCATTAAGAAATACCAGACATCTCATTTTGGGTAAACACTGTGATGGAAAATGATCCCTCCGTGGATCCCTCTCATACCAAAGAGGTACATCTGTCAACTGTGCTGCAACTTCTGCACGTTGACTGAAAACAAAGACAAAACAAATTGATATAAGAGGAAAACTCAGGCCATGTTCCAGCCTCAAAATACAACTTTAGTCTATAAGCTGGTTTCTACTTTACAGAATAATAATGTACCGGGACCACAGCTCTCCGACAATGACTCAATGACTTTAACAAACTAGCCTCAGAATTTCCAAACAGAGCACAAGTGTTGGATGTTGTAGAGCTCTACAAAGTTTTTGAACATCCCACTTGTCACATCGTAGAAGCCATAACATATAGTCATGAATCTAATGAATCCAATGAAGCCGACTTGAAGAAAAGTTTAAAAGAAATTTGAGCGTTTAGCAGCTTCCAGCTCTTTTTACTAGACAGTTCAATTACATTTTGTTGCAGTTCCTCCACTGACCACTAGGTGCTGGCTCCAACACAGGACAAATTTCCATTGACCTCCATGATAAAAGGTCCAAGTTTGCAACAGAATTAAACATATTTAAAGCCAAAATGTCATTTCATGTGCTTGACTGACAGCTAGCCATTGGCTATGCTGTTTACTTTCACAGCTAACCTTTGTTGTCATCATTTTAGCTACTTAGTGCTTAGCATTATAGTGACTTCAGAGCTGTGAACAAAAAATCAACAGATCATGGTCATATTTTAAAGAGAATATGTTTTCCTGTCTGCGATGGACTGGCGACCTGTCCAGGGTGTACCCCTGCCTTCCGCCCGTAGTGTGCTGGGATAGGCTCCAGCAGACCCCCATGACCCTGAACAGGAAATAGCGGGTATAGATAATGGATGGATGGATGGATAATTTGGACAGGGATATAACTGCCAGGTCCATTTTGCCCACTTCTGATCCCCATGGCCCCTCTTATCTGACCCAGACAGGTCTCATTTTGAGGCCATGATACTTGAACCTTGCCAAGTCCACTTTGTCCTCAAGTAGACCACTTTTAACCCAACTGGTGTTTCCATTGATTTTCTCTTCTGCTACTTTTGGCAACACTGAGATGTAAAGTTTTTATGGGATAATTTAGTGATGCTAAGGTGGCTAAAGAGGATAGCATCAACATCTCTGGGTATTATCTATTATAGCTGTCACACGCTCAGAGTGACCATAGGCTGTAGAAGAGCTGGAAACACCCTCTGTGACATCATCCACAGGTTTCTGAAAAGAACATGCCCACTTTATATCAATCACAGTTAGCTATTTTAGCTAAATTCTTTGTGATCAAATCTGTTTAAACATCCTCATTTAAAATGTTGCAACTGAAAAAACAGCTGAAACAAATGCTGCCGAGCTGAAACCAGGACTAGAGGAGCTGAAAACAGAACCTGAAGAGCTGAAATCAAAACTAGAGGAGCTAAATCCAGGACTAGAGAAGCTGAAATCAGAACTAGAGGACCTGAAACCAGAACTTGTGGAGCTAAATTCAGGACTAGAGCTGAAGCTAGGACTAGAGGACCTGATACCAGGACTAGAGGAGCTGAAATCATGACTAGAGTGACTGAAACCAGAACTAGAAGACTTGAAACCAGAGAAGCTGAAATTGGGAGTAGAGCTGCAGTCAGGACTACAGGAGTTGAAACCAGGACTAGAGGACCTGAAACCAAAACTAGAGAAACTAAAACTGGAACTTGAGGAAATGAAACCAAAACTAGAGGAGCTGAAATCAGAACTAGAAGACCTGAAACCAGAACTTGAGGAGCTGAAATCAGGACTAGAGGCCTTGAAACAAGGACTAGAGGAACTCTGTCAAGGACTACAGGGGCTGAAATCAGGACTTGAGGGGCTGGGACTAGGGCCAGAGGAGCTGAACCCAGAACTAGGGGAGCTGAAACCAGAACTAGATTAGCTGAAACCAGGACTAGAGGACCTGAAACCAGGTGTAGAGGACCTGAAACCTGGACTAGGGGAACTGAAAACAGGACCAAATCTGAAATCAGGAGTACTGGAGGCCGGGTCAGTCACAGGGAGTAGGTTTCTTACAGTTGGCTGCCATACAGCTAGTCTATAGACATTGTGAACATGGATCCCGGCTGCTGTGCTTTGTGTTTCAGCATGTGGCAGCTCTCGTTTCAGATGTCTTTTGCAAAACTGTATCCAATTATGAAAATCAATCCAATTTTCTCAGTCAATCTGCTTTTCAAATTGCTAGCCCAAGTTTAAGTCAAACTTGGGATATGTTTGGCTTTTCATATGAGTTCTCTAAACTATCAGAGTACCAAACCAAACTAACTCAATTTAGCAACCCTCAAACGGTAATGTAGCTAGCTGCTAAAGATAGATGCTTAGCTAAGCTTCACCTCTGAGCCCTTCCAGACCTACTTGAACTACATAATATAGTTAACAGCACAAGACATATTATCTCAAAAATAAAAATGATTATGCTGTGTTTGAACAAATAAATCATTCATTCATTATCTATACCTATTATTTCAAGTGCAGGGTCACGGGGTCCACTGGTGCCCATCCCAGATCTCTTTGGGCGAAAGGCAGGGGGTACACCCTGGACAGATCGCCAGTCCATCGCAGTCAAGTGAAGCTAATGCCAAGTAGCTAAGTGGTAATAGCGATGATCATTAGCCTTTTAGCTAAGCCAGCCATTGATCAAAAGACTACATCCCCTAATTAAAAAATATACAAAAAGATGTGATCTTGCAAAATTCAAAATGTTACGATATAAAGTAAAAAGATTTCACAAAAGCAGTTGTTTTGGATGTGAGATTTAACTATCAAAAGAGACCAAAACTTAATTTATTAACTAGTTTTCTTATATTTCAGGCATGTAAATTTAAGAAAACTAGTTAATAAATTAATTTAACAAGAAGACATAATGAACTTAATAAATCTATAGAGACCACAACTGTTCTTTGCACCAGGCTGGTGTTTATTTATTTCAGTTCACAGCCTAATGAAGTAGATTATGAATTGGAATAAATCGTAATATAAATTAGAATGAGATGGACTATGCATTAATTAAAATTACTTAATTATAGTTTCCAATTAGGATTACAATTTCCTGATTTGATTGAACCTGGAAGTGAACAAGTTGCTGCTTGGGGGGCACCACAGGACTCTGGATAAAGACCTTCTTCTGCTACTTTATTCTACATGCTCCCAATCAGCATATGTGTTAATTAATATTTAGTACTTGGATGGAAACCTGCCTGGGAATACTAGGTGTTGTATGACTTAAACACTTTGAGTGAATTGGAGAAAGATGCTTTTTAAACCTCACAAGGCCTTAAGTCCTAACTCTAACCACTTATGCCTATGCATCAACTCCAGGTCATTTTGATCCAAGCCCTTCAGCCCTTGTGATGGATAAGTATGCTCTTGTTCTTGTTGTAATACAAATACTATTTTATATGCAGATGATTAATAACTTTTCCAAATTAATATTTCAAACCTTTTTTTTGGAGTAAATGGGTGTCATATGGGTGCTGCTGGATCAGCCTGTAGTCCTGACCTGTTCCCAGTAACAAATGAAATGAGTCTGATGACAAAAAACATAAATATCTTGAGTTCATGCTGTTCATGAATTCAAAGTCAGAATTTTTTTCTTTCTTTCTGTTTTTTATTTTTTCCTGCTAGCCTCAGGTGGAAACCCAAAACTGATGAAAACATAAATATGAAAGGTGAAAAACTGCACTAGCCTGGGACTCGGATTAGGCCTGCTGGAGGAATCAGCGTCTGTTACCTGAGCTCTGGCACCATCAGACTGTTGGGCTCTGGTTCTGGAGTGGTGATGATTTGTGGGATGTTCAGGCCGCGCCCCTTATCTGTATCCTCCACCTTGAGCAGTGGAGCTCCGACCAAACCTTTATTGCAGCTCTCTGAGGACCAGACCACAGAACAACCATTGGACTTCGGCTAATGTCAAACCCACAGCGGAGATGGCATCTCCATGGTGTGTCTCACTCTCTTTTCTTATAGCTCCCATGGGAGCTCTTTGAGATACTCCTCAATTATAGGCAGTAAATGTGGCTAAACTGTTAAATTATTTACCACTGGATTTAAATACTGAGGGGTGTAGCTAATCAGGTTAATGTTAGCAAGCTAACATGATTAACAAGTTAAAGTTAGATCCAGGTAACTCGATTAACATTACAAGTTATTTGGATCTGCTAACCTCAGCTAACTTTAACTTTATTAGCATTATAAGTTAGCTGGATCAGCTAACCTTGGCTAGTGTCAACTTAACATTAGAAGTTAGCTGGATCAGCTAACCTTGGATAGCGTCAACTTAACGAGTTAGCTGGACTGGTTAGCTTGACAAATGCCACAGTTGACTTGTGGTGCCTCAGTTAGTTCAGCATCGTAGAATAAAAACACATGAAAGCTGGCAGAAGGAATCTATGTCTGTGACAATCATAAAAATGTCACTGACTGCCTTTCATTTTGGATAATTTCTAAGCTTTAGCACGCAAAAACTAACATTGTATCTTCAGCTTTAGCATGTTAAAGTTGGCATGTCGCAAGCTATATCATGCTAAAGCTAATGTTACATAATGAGCTTTCGACAGCTAAATGAATGTTATATCACCAGCTTCTGTTGTAAGCTATCAGCTTTGACACACTAACATTATTTCATGAATTTTAAGATGCCAAAGTTAAAGTTATATTTAGCATTAACATGCTAAAATTATTTCCTGATCTTCAATATGCTAAAGCTAACTGTATTTAAGGTGGTACAGCTCCTTTGAGACCCAGTTCTGGACTATCTATGGAGCCCCCTACACGTGCGGATGAAAATTTTTACGCTTTAGATGCTGGCCAATAGGGAAACTGAGGAAACTGAACACCAGTAGTGCATACTTCTGAGAAAGGTTCCAGTTGTAATTGAATGCTCCATCAACAGTGCAACAGCAGTACCCTCCAAAAAAAGGCAAACAGCAGATATAAAGTTCAGCTTTGGTTTTTCAAAGTAATATATTTACATTTAATGAGCTGCATGCAGGAAAACGAAACAAATATTTGTAATAAATTGAATTTTGCAGTGTTTACAGTTCTTAAATTCAATATACATGAAAAGAAATGCTTCCAAAACCAAATACCTCTTATGTACAATATCTTGTTTTGTTTTTTATAATAAACATTCAAACAGAAGAAGGAAAGAAAAAACAAGAATGACAGTAAAGTGGTTCAAAAGCCTCTTAATATTTCTTGGATCATTGAGGAAGCTTCTTCCACCAGTCTGCAGGTAGTTTCTACTGGTTTCATCCTACAAAGGCAACGTGCAGCAACAACACAAACACCCAAACAGAGAAAAACCACACCAGTCCTTAACTTGTTGTAGGTAGACCATGTCATGTCTTCATACAGAGAATAACATGATCTGTGAGGTCAGGGCTGACCGCCAAAACACAAACACACAACTCTGAATTTACATGAACTTCAAAAATATCAATAACCTTATTGTGTTTATTCAACTTTCTAGCTCCATTTCAATAGTATTAGGACTACAAATTTTACCAGAAGAATCTAACATTAGCTAACCTTAGCATGTTTATAAGATAGGTTTAATGGGGGATGCTAACATTAGCTAACCTTGGCATAAAAAGTACAAAAAAGTTAGCTGGAGGCAGCTAACTGAAATTTGATTAACATTGCAATTGTTGTTGGAACCAGCAAGCTTTCACTACCTTTAACTTGATTATTACAAATGTACCTGTGCGTGCTAATATTAGCTAATGTTAACATTAGAAGTTATCTGAAGGCAGCTAGCTTTAGCATGAACTTAAATAATATAATATCAGACAGAACTCATGATGCAACGCTCTTCCAACGGCCTTCAGAAAAAATACAGTTCTGACAGTTTGCTAATATTTTACGGCCTAACAATAAACTTGACAAGTAAAACAATTATTTATTCTTCTGTACTAAATGAATTCCACCTTTTGAGAGGTTTTGTGTGAGTTAATTTCTTCAAACAGTTCATTTCAACAATAATTACAGTTAGCATTAACGTTAGCAACTGTGCACCATCTAATTTTCAGAGAAATGAGTAACAGAACAAAAACAGTTAACTGGGTTTGAGGAGGCGTTTGGTGATCTGGCTGTACATGAGTGTTTGAAGATGATCAGTGTTCGTCCTACAGTCGTCTACGCAGCAGAGGGATCTACGTGGAGCAGAGCAGGATCTTGTTCTCTTTTTGTTTTTGGCACTTAAGAGGCTAAAAGTTATATAAACATGACATCTAAGAGGTTTTTCTAGGGGTTTAAGGCTGCTGGGGCTTCTGGGAGTTGGGGCTGAGCTGCTTGAAGCGGTTGGCGATGTTCAGGCAGTGCTGGCATGCCTGCTTGTGGAGCTGTGACAGCTCCTCAATCAGCTGAGCAAGCTCTGGCGGCGGCAGCGGCATGGACAGCGTGGGGGGGGTGAGGTCGAGGTCGAGGTCATGCATCAGCGTCCTGCAGCGCTCCAGGCACTCAGCAACGAGTGGAAACTGAAGCAGAAAGCTCTTTATAGGAGCACAAATGTCGGGAACTGGACGGAGAGACATGCAGTGGTTACTGTGGAGGCTCTGACAGTGAAGCACAGAAACTCAAATCTATAAAACAACAACAGAGAACACAGATTTGTCGAGCTGATTTGGATCAGAACAACTTTCCAGCTCTCACCTGCACATCCAGGCTCTTCTTCTTCTGCAGGTGTTGCCGCTGCACTGGTCTGAGAAGAAGCAGAATGATTGAACACCATAAAAATAATGAGGAGCATCATGACGTAGTACAGTGCCAGTTACTCTGAGTTAAGACGAAATTAAGATTAAATAGGATTTTCAACACACTCAGGGGGTACTCACACCAGGAAGGTCCATTACTTCACTTGCTTTGGTCCTGACCAAATAAAATGTTTATTTTTTTTTCTTTGGTGCGGTTCATTTTCACATTATGGGTTATTGCAAGTGGACCAGTGTGCTAAAGTCGTTCAACCATTGCATAGGAATGTGCGGGCTGGGTTAAAGCACTAAGCCTTAAAGCATCAATATATGTCTATGAGAGCATCTCGCACCTTAATGCAATTTTGTCAGTTTTTAACTTTCACGTTGCATTGTGCAGGTAAACGCTGGAATCCTCTCTCCTTCTTTTGTTCTCTGAACATGCTGCGAACCTCAGCATTTTGGTGCATTTTCTTTTTTTATTTTGAGCAGTTGTGCTACACGAACATCTGCCCAGATGTCCAAGAGGCAAGGTGTCTCCTCAGAACTCCAAGTTAACCCACGGCTCATTTCTGGCGTTGGCTACATGTCTGTGTGTTGTGTAGCCGAGCTATCCAAACATCATTTCCCATAATGCTTGACAACGAGCCTGTCAAAGCCAAAAAGGTCTGCATTTTGCAGCTGTGTCAGATCGAGGTCGGGCTGCTTTCACATCTGAAACAAACTATACCAGAGTTCGTTATGAACTGCTCCAAGACCACCTCTTCACTTGGGTCTAGGACTGAGACCACTGCTACGAGTTTGAGTTCGTTTTAAACTAACTGAATAAGACAGGTGTGAATACCCCCTAAACACGAGTGTGAATGCGTTAGGTTGAGAACAGAAAACATGAAATGTATTAACTGAGGAAATATAACATCTTCAGAAAAACAGAAAGTTAGCTAAAGTTAGCTGTTTGTTTGTAATGTTAATTAAATAACTCTAAGCGAAAGCTAAACTAACACTGCTTAAATTCTCACCTGCTCCAGTTTGGTGGTCAGGGCCTCTGCAGGTTGCTGTGTGACTGGACTCTCCAGGTCCCTCTTCTCTGACGCTGGCTCTACATCTGTCGATGAAGGTGGGACTTCCACTGCTGGCTCAGATTTGATGGGCTGAGCCTCAGGTTCAACCTCCTCTGGAGCGGATTCCATCTTTTCCGCCTGAGCCGTGACTTCGGTGAGATCTTCAGCTGGACAGACATCCATCAGACTCCTAGTGGAGAAGGGCGGATATATGAGAAACTGAAGATTATTTCAATAAATCTGTCTCAAAGCTGCCATTGGGAAGCTTAGAGGAAAACTTTCCACCCAGCAAGTCGAGTAATGTGGTCTCATCCTTTGTCACTATCAGTCAGCGGATCCTGTAGATATTTTTTCGCAGCTGACAAACAACCTTTATGTGTTTCACCACCACCTACGGGACTGGAGTATGTGCATGAGTGTTACCAGTGTGCCAGAAACATGTTTTCTATAATGAATTCATCTAAATGTACATGTTCAAGTCCCAGCTCTAAAACAAATGTGAGATTACAACAGAAGTCTGATGCGGTGTAAAGACTACCATCCTTGATTGGTTCATACAGAGTCAGCCGTTGCCATTACGGTTTGAATCCCAACTGCCCAAATATTTTATCAAAATATCTGTGCAGCAAACAACTATCTGATATGTTTAACATAACATACATTATGTAGCTGTATTTGGCCCACCATTCCATTTAATCTGACCTGTTAGAGTGCATATAGACAAGATTTCAATGTGAATGCCTGTTTGATTCAGTTCTGACATCAGAAATTGGAATAACTGAGGTAAAGAGCAGCTGGTTTATGTAAAAAAGTCATTCTTTGGCAAACTTTTACAAAGTACAAAAAGTTACACATTTTATTTAAAAAACTGATGTACTTTTTTAATTTAAAAAGTGTTGATTTTAGGAAGAAAAGTGAAAGATATGCAAAATTTGCAATTCTATTGCCTTTGTAATTTATGTAGCAATGCTGAAAAAAAGCTATTTCCCCCAAAAAATTGTATCTTAAGTTAAAAAGTCACAATTTCAAAGATTCAGGACAGATTCAGGACAGATTTCGGACAGGTGCAGGACAGATTCAGGACAGATTAAGGTCATATTTAGGACAGGTTCAGGACAGGTGCAGGACAGATTAAGGACAGGTGCAGGACAGATTCAGGAGAGTTTGAGGACAGGTTCAAGACAGGTGCATATTTTTATTCATGTGTTTCTTTTTATTGACGTCTCTTAGCAGTGTCCCCTCCAGTAGATGGCGCCCTAGGCCCCCGTCTCCATGGCAGACGGCAAGAGTTGGCTCTGGGTTCATGTCATATTTCACAAACTCTTTTCTCTGTTTTCGCATCCCATTACTTTCCTTATACCTTGGCTATCTTCAGTCTTTGTCTTTGTTACTAAAAGGTGCATTTGAATAAATGTGATCTCAAAACGAAGATTACAGCAGAAATGAAAATAAGTAAATACTGAGAAAGAGGAAAAGAAGAAGGAACATAGCAGAAATGTTGGCTAAATCTTCCACTTCTAAAGGTCATATCACTTTGAATCATGCAGTGAACACCTGAACACTAGAAATACATTTACAACATCTCACAATTTAATTCACAAACACTCATTTTCATATTGAGGTTTTAGAGGTTTCTAAAGAAGAATGTTTCAACAGACTTTCCAACTCAGCCATTTTAATCTGTTTATTCTTACGTGTGTCACTGAAGACATTCAGGTATCAAAACTAGAAAACTACCTTTATTTGACATATATGTCACTAAAGGTAATACGTCCCAATTATATCTGTTTTGGGTTTGTTTGTTTCAGCTGAACTTCTCAGTGCGCACTAGCGCCCCCATGTGAAACACTTGCTGAGCTGTGAGTGTTTCTACAAGGTCGTATCTCCAGAATGACTCAATGGATTCGGGTGATTGACGGCTCTATGGAAACTTCAGTCAAAAGGCAGTTCACAAATTCATTCAAATACAACAAAAACCTCCAACCCACCTTTTGAGATCTGCCCTGAGTCCCAGAAGAGTTGAATGAAAACGAGATAAAGCAGATTTATTCTCTGAACTTTACACAAGCAGCAATGCTGCAGACAGATAATGCATGCAGCATATGTATAATGAAGACAGAATAACAATAAGTAAATGATAAACAACTTTTTGTCGTAAACTTGTGAATTTTGCAAAATTGCGACTTTTTGTTGGGAAACAAATTCTTTTGACTTAAAATCACAAATTTTGTAAAATTGTGACTTCATGAAATATTTGTTGTCAAAACATTTGTTTGTCATAAAATGTCAAATCTCACAAAATCACAACTTTTGCAAAAATTACTATTCTTTTTCATAAAAAAATAAATAAACTTTGATACACTCATATAATTTCAACTTTTTGTCAGAAAATCAAAAATTTTCCTGTAAAATTGATAATTTTGTAATATTGCAACTTATTTTGTATAAAGCTCAATTTTGTCATAAATAACAATAATAATACTAACACTACTACTACTAATAATATAAATTTTTATTGAAAGCGCACTTTACAGAAAATCTCAATGTGCTGAATCTTTAGAAAATCTCCCTTTACTTTATTTTTTGTATAAATCAAGTTTTTGTTGTTAAGTCGCATCATTTGTAAAATCACACGTTCTTGAGTTAAGGTTGTTCATGTAGGTGAAGCAGCAGCTCAGCGGTTGTTCTACACGACTCTTCTCAGATCGGAGGTGGATGGGGGAGGAGCTTGAAGCCACCTCGAATCTAATTGTGAACATACCTGCAGCTCGTCTTCAGTCAGTCGACCTTGCATTTTCACAAAGCGAATAGCAGGCCAGGCCACACGTGAGAACAGAAAGCAGCAGGAAAAAAGGGTCGGGACTTTAGCTTCCTCTAAAGGCAGAACTAACAGCAAGTGCTGCTAAAGTTGCGGCCATCTTGAGGAACTCTACTTCGTTTTCAAATCCTTGTCTAATCGTGGCTGAACTTACTCATCAATCACTCTCTGTTCCTCAACAGTTCTGCTTTTATTCTCGACCTTTGCACCGTTGTCCTCGTGATTATTGTTAGCGCTGTCCTCGCTGTCCTCCTGCAGGTGTTGCAACCTAAAAACAAACCAGATGTCCCGGTCAGACGGGTCAGATGATCAGACCACCAACATTTGGTTGGTCAGACTTTGGAGGGGGAGCTCTCCAAAATCTCTTTGGGGGTCATTATGTCCGTTGGAACATCCATGCCCAAACCTCAACTTGTTGGCTGATGTCTTGAGATTTTTTTTCAATTTATACACAGAATCTTCCTTCCTCACACTGCCCTCTCTTTCTGAAAGAAACACTACATTATGATGCTTCTTCAGGATAATACGAGCTCCTCCAGGATGTTTCCATACTCCTCCAAGATGTTTACAGAATCCTCTGGGTCATTTCCAGTTTTTTTCCAGACTTCCAAGATGTCTCCGGGTTCCATCAGTATGTTTCCAGACTCCTCCATGTTGTTTCCAGACTCCTCCGAATGTTTACAAACTCCTCCAGGATGTTTCCACACTCCTTAAGGTTTTCCAACCTCCTCCAGGATGTTTCCAGACTCCTCCAGGTTTTTTCCAGACTCCTCCAGGATGTTTCCAAACTCGTCCAGGATGTTTCCAGACTCCTCCAGGATGTTTCCAAACTCCTCCAGGATCTTTCCAGATTCCTCCAGGATGTTTTCAGACTCCTCCAGGATCTTTCCAGACTCCTCCAGGATCTTTCCAAACTCCTCCAGGTTGTTTCCAAACTCCTCCAGGTTTTTCCAGACTCCTCCAGGATGTTTCCAAACTCATCCAGGTTTTTTCCAGACTCCTCCAGGATGTTTCCAAACTCCTCCAGGTTTTTCCAGACTCCTCCAGGATGTTTCCAAACTCATCCAGGTTTTTTCCAGAATCCCTCAGGTTTTTTCCAGTCTCCTTCAGGATGTTTCCAGACTCCTCCAGGTTTTCAAGACTTCTCCAGGATGTTTTCAAACTCCTCCAGGATGTTTCCAGATTCCTCCAGGATGTTTTCAGACTCCTCCAGGACGTTTGCAGACTCCTTCAGTTTTTATCCAGCCTCCAGGATGTTTCCAGATTCCTCCAGGATATTTCCTTCAGGTTTTTTCCAGCCTCCTTCAGGATGTTTCCAGATTACTCCAGGATATTTCCACCTCTCTGGTACTGGTTCTGGCAGTAGTGATCAGGTTTTGGTTTCAGGACTTGCTCTGGATCATCCTCGTTTTCCTCCTTCAGGATGTTTCCAAACTCCTCCAGGATGTTTCCAGATTCCTCCAGGATGTTTCCAAACTCCTCCAGGATGTTTCCAAACTCCTCCAGGATGTTTCGATATTCCTCCAGGATGTTTACAGACTCCTTCAGGTTTTTTCCAGCCTCCTTCAGGATTTTTCCAGACTGCTCCAGGTTTTTCCAGACTCCTCCAGGATGTTTTCAAACTCCTCCAGGATGTTTCCAGATTCCTCCAGGATGTTTTCAGACTCCTCCAGGACGTTTCCAGACTCCTCCAGGATGTTTCCAGATTCCTCCAGGATATTTTCACCTCTCTGGTTCTGGTTCTGGTAGTAGTGATCAGGTTTTGGTTTCAGGACTTACTCTGGATCATCCTTGTTTTCCTCCTTCAGGATGTTTCTAAACTCCTTCAGGTTTTTTCCAGCCTCCTTAAGGATGTTTCCAGACTCATCCAGGTTTTTTCCAGACTCCTCCAGGATGTTTTCAGATTCCTCCAGGATGTTTACAGACTCCTTCAGGATGTTTCCAGATTCCTCCAGGATGTTTCCAGATTCCTCCAGGATTTTTCCAGATTCCTCCAGGATGTTTCCAAACTCCTCCAGGGTGTTTCCAGATTCCTCCAGGATGTCTTCAGACTCCTCCAGGATGTTTACAGATTCCTCCAGGATGTTTACAGACTCCCTCAGGTTTTTTCCATCCTCCTCCAGGATGTTTCCAGATTCCTCCAGGATATTTCCAGCTCTCTGGTTCTGGTTTTGGCAGTAGTGATCAGGTTTTGGTTTCAGGACTTACTCTGGATCGTCCTCGTTTTCCTCCTCCAGGATGTTGGGGAGTCTGTAGGGAATGGAGGGCAGCAGGTCAGCTGAGGCTCTTCAGTTTGGTTTAGAGCCAGAACCTCTCACTCTGACTTCATGTGTCTTTGACTCACTGTTCGTTGGACTCTGGCATCGTTTTTATAACAATCTTGGCCGAGTGCTCCACCTCCAGCTGTCGCACTGCCTCCGCTGCCGCCTTCCTGGCCATCTCTTCCGCAACCCGGGCTGCCTCCAAGCGCTCCTGCTGCATCCTGTAATGGGGAGAAGCATTAACGGGGGATTCTGATGACTCAGACCTGGTCCAGGTCCTGAGGAGGCTCTCACCTCTCCTCCATCTGGACCAGCAGTGCCTCCCCTGCCTCCTTCTTGATGGTGTCCATCAGTGGAGTCAGCTGGTCCACCTGTGTCTCTGCATCATCCATCTGAGAGAAGACTTGTGAGTTTAGAGACAAAAGTCGCAATAATGTAAAATTCACAATTTTACAACATCTGAAACAAATCTGACGTCACTTTCAGATTTATCTTTTTAAATCACTAAAACTAGTGACTTCCAACTACAGACTCATCTACTTCACCTTGTCTTCTATCAGCTTTTTCACCTCCTTGACCTCCAATTTGACCTCCTCCTTCTCCTCCTCCAGGTCCTCGATCACCAGGTCATCATTCTTCTGCATGATGTGGACTGGACAACAAATGTCAGAGACGCATATCATCGTCTGCATATTTGTGTATTTGGTCTCCACCTCTGCCGTGGTGGATCAAACTTTATGTTAAAATGATTTTTGATTCCAGCCGACCAGGAAGAGTCCTGGCTGAAGGCCCATCACTTTAAAAACCAACTTTTTATTTCAACTTCCATTTAAGCCTCTTCATCAGGCACCTGCACAGGTAGACTCAAGCTCCTCCCCCTTTAAAGTTTGATTTTAACAAGTGTCCTTTTAGTAGAATGACCATCAAGCAGACATGAATATAGGACAAAAACATGCACAAAATATTTGGAGTTTTTGTCAAGAAGTTGTAATTTTGTAAATTTCCTTATTTCATATCAGAAATTAGTGATTTTGTGAAATTTTACATTTTATGACAAAACTTCACATTTCAGGACATGAACTTTATGTTACTGTTTTATGAACAAAACTGTTAAGTTTTACACAAGAAAAGAAAAATTCTACAAAATTTGTGATTTTACAACAAAAAGGTTTTTGAAAAAAAATCACAATTTTACAACAAAAAGTCGTGATTTGATGTCAGAAAGCTGTGATTTAATTGTTTTATGGCAAACTTCTCAGGAAAAAGTTGCGATATTTCAGATTTTGTGATTTTACACAAAAATCTGTAATTTTTGGACATAAAGTAACTTTTTCCCATCAAACAGTTGCAGTTTTGCAGAAGTCATTACTTTACTTTACTTTATGAGAAAAGGTGATCACAATATTATGTCAATAATATAATAAGTAATTATGGTAAATATGGTCAATTTTATGAAAAAAATGTTTAGTTTAACCTCAAAAAGTTGACATTTTCAACAAAAGTGTGCAATTCTACAGAAGTCATGATTTTACAAAAAGGTTTGTCAAAAAATCCAGTTTTCATGAAATTTGAGATTCAAGAAAGTCAATATTTTACAGAAATAAAGGTGCAACGTGAGCCCCAATTTTAAAAGTTTCTGATAAAAACAAAAGTCTATATTTTTAGTGGCAATAAAATCTTGATGTTTTCAAAAAGTTGACAAAAAGTTTGGAATTCTTGTCAAAAAGTAGCAATTTTGTAAATTTTGTGATTAAAAAAAAGTCGTGATTTGACATCAGAAAGTTGTCATTTTATGAAATTGGACATTTTATGACAAAAATTCATATTTTATGAAAAAAACGTTAAGATGTTCCAAAATTTGCAAATTGATCTATACATTTGTGATTTTAGCACATGAATTTTATATCAAAAGGTTGTGATTTTACAAAAATCTATATATTACAAGAGAAAGATGTAACGATAAGCCAAAACGTCATAATCTTTACAACACAAACATAAAAATTCTGAAAAGTGCAGTCCTATGCAAGTTGCAATTTTACTAAAAAGTTTTGTCAAAAAAATCCAGATTTTATGAAATCTGAGGAAGTCAATATTTTGCGTACATAAAGCCAAAAGCTTAGAATTTTTGAGAAAGAAATTGCACAACAAAATCACGCAATTTTTTATATATATGTATATGTAGATATATCTACATATATCTACATATATATATATATATATATATATTAGGTTTGGAGTTCTTGTCCAAAACGAGATTACATAAAATTTAGGATTTTTATGACACAAAAAGTGATTTCTTGTTGAAAATTTTTGACTTCATGAAATTTGAGATTTTGTTTCATGAACCTGTCGATTGGATGCTGCTGTGGGATGTTCACCAGTGTGGCTTTCCTGCAGTCTGGACCACCACATATTTATATTTATACATTTATTCTCTCCTCTAATCAACCTCTGCCACACTCTAATGTTGTCCACCTGTTCCTCGTTGCCACTGTCTATTTATTGCCTCACCACATCAAGCTTCACTTTGCCAGTTCGTCTTTGTCCTTTGTCCCTAACGGTCTAGGCTTTTGTCTTCCAGTGATCCTTGACCCCCAGCTTGTGTTTTTGGACCTGCCCCTGCGTCTGTTTTGGTTACAGCAGTTTTGATATTTGCTTTGTTTGAACTTCATTAAAAAAAGGATTATTGAGTTTGTCACTGCTAAGCCCTGCATTTGAGTCCACTTCCTTCTGCCGCATCACAACGTACTCAAACTGAGTATGGTAAGTAGGGGAAGTAAGGATATTGGCAGCCAAAGTCTGAACTTTTGAATTAGGATTTTTGTTGGCCTAGAAAGTTTAAAGTTTTCTCAACTTCTGATGAGATCAATGTTTCCACTGTGAGGCAATACATCCACAATTCAGTTTGGCAATGCTGGACATCAGCCGTGTCAACGCCATGGACACATCTAACACGTGAGCGAGGGGTAACACAACCACTGAAGTTACTTTTCCACTAGTACCTACTCACCTCGGTTTGTTGTTTTCCATTACAGTTCAGTACCACCTCGATGTGGGTGGGGCCTGAAGCGCGGTGACGTCTTCATATGCGACAACTCCAGTCACGTACACAACAACAACAACAATGAAGGACGTCAAGGTGTCCTCGTTGCACCACGGGGAAGGCTTGCATGCCATTTTTTGCAGTATCAAAGTTTAGTTGAAAAAGTAAAGTTGCAAATGTAAAGTAAATCGCAGTCGCTGTTGCCGAGTTTTACACATAGCAGTTGTCACTCCCAAGACTCACCTGTGACATCATTCTCTGACCAATCAGCGGCCTGCATCCTGGTGACGTTGCACTTTCAGCCCGACTCAGCTCGGTTAGAATAATGTTTCAGATCCTTAATGTTTTAAGCTTCTACATCTACATCTGGGTTGCCAGACCAGCAGCCTGAACTACATGTGTGTGAGAATTTGGCACTGAAAGGTGCAACTAATAAGTCTTGTGGAGCAGCTGCAGCCTCGTTGTGATCATTGCCGCCGGGGTAACCAGAACCTTTACAGTCTTCTACACACTTCTATGTCATTAACATGCAAAATTGAAAACCGGTACACAAAACATCTTGCACCAGCTATCAGTCATTCCACAGGGTTTTCCTTCTATTTAGCAATCCAGACTCCATAAAGGAGTCATACTGTAGGAAAAAAAACTGTAGCAAAAACACTCAGGCATAGGTATATAATTATATATGGTACAGTTCCGATACCTTTTCCATAAGTACTTAAAATCAACTATGCTTGACTTTATAGTAATGATGTGGTCAGTTAAATCTGAAGTGCAGCTGAATGAAAAATGGATGATATATATATATTTCTCTTTTGTTGGTGGTTGAAAGTGAAGAGCAACTCCATGAATGGGCACCTACATGGAGGTTTCAGGGTCATTCAGCTCAATAATAGGAAGTTAGCTCAGCTTGAAATCTGATGGAAACTTTTGCCAACAGTGACTGAATGGAATGGAAGGAGAAGGAAAAATAGCTGATATTCTCAAAGGCGTTTAGCTCAACCTATGTGTGAACACTGTCCAAATATGAAGTGTTTTGTTTTGTTTTTTGGGGGGGGGGGGTATCCTCATGAGTGCAGGACACTGTAATACTTTTGTCCTATACTCTATTTTAAACAGGCCATATTTTTGCTAGATAACTTATGTTCACTCTGGCAGTATGGCTCTATTAGTTACACAGAAATACTGTATTTATGCTGTCTTCGCTAGAGTGTACAAGACACAACCTTCCAAATATGTGTCAAAGGGGAAGACAATGTGCAAATGATGATTGGCTTCTTGTCAAGTGCATCTTTCACAGCTGACAGGTTTTTCTGTCACTGCCAAAGTTGCCTCAGCACTTGATTTTTGCCTGGTTGTTAGTCGTAAATCACCAGGAAACAAACTACTCATTAAATCAGTCAAAGCTGCTAATTGCAAAGGAGTGAGTTTGTTTTTGTTTTTCCTGCCATCAGGAGCCACGGCCAGTCTAATTTGTTTTTATTGACAACCACATAAGTGAAAGTGTCGTGACATCTGAAGTGGGGGGGGGCAATTCAGGGGATAGGTTGTGTACACTGTTGTCATTTTAAATAAGTTTTTTTTTTTTTTTTTTTTTTTTTTTTTGAAATGTCACAATAAAACCCCTGAAACGATGACAAACCCTCTGGAGCATTTATGAGGGCAAGTGTGTGGGC
>JBAMYA010068141.1:0-26116 GCA_037176975.1 Arrhamphus sclerolepis
TTTTCTTGCCACTGATGGTGTTGCCATGTGCTTGGGGGTCAAGCTCTGGGTTTCTAAAGCGCCTAGAGATGACTTGTCGTAAATAGGCGCTATATAGCCTAAATAAATTGAATTGAATTGAATGACAAGTGATGGACACACAATCATTTTAAGGACACGGGCCAGAATACCCAAGACAAAACATCTGAATTATCATGATAAGACCAGTCCTCGTGTCACTAGTAATGTCCCTATCGTGTCTGTCTGGTATGTGGAATTAGGATGAACCAACCTCAGAGACCTTTAATATGAATCATGAGGATCATGAGGATGAGACTAATAAAACAGAAATAATATAGAAAATGACAAATTTACAACACTTTCTTTTGCGGTTAAGCTTTTTTTCCTTCCTATTTAACATTTGTGAGCACTACATTTAAACTTGGACACCCTAAGACATGAGACTAAACATTGTTGTTCAATATGTAAATAAAAATGCTGTGAACAGACCAACTCATATTAGCTTGAAGCTGTAGGTGAAATGATACAATTTGGGGCTACTAAGTACCTTTTTGTACAAAACTCTGAATGTTCTCCAGCTCCTGCTCTTCATATCCACACGTGTCCAGTCTTCATTCCTTCATGTATTAGCCTGTTCCAAGGACTCTATATAAATATGGACATTCCTGCCCACTGATTTCTAGGACAGCTTTTGAAACCCAGTTTTCCTTAAACTGTGCAAAGCCATGTTGCAAAGAGGCGGGACAAAGCTGTGACAGTCACTGGCAGAGCCAATAGCTAGTTCTCTTTCAAGCACTTCAAATGAAACTCTTGTTCTAGTCTTTTCAAAGTTAAAGGTAAATACTTGTACCAGTATTCATCATGCTGTTTAGAAAATAAGTTACAGAGGTTCAGACACAGGTACACTACACTAACTCAATCTTATTTTTATTATAGGACTTATTGTGCCCATATTATGCTTAATATGACTTAACAATAGGGTCATTATGATAAATTTTCATCTAAGATGTGAATGTAGGATTCAATCCAAAGATTTCAGGATGGTGAAAACACTTCATGCTGCAAAGTTTTATAGAACATTAGCTCTCTAAGCTGTCATAGAGGATGTAATTTCCTTGTATGACCTCCTGTAGTAATTTTAAAAGCAGAGGTTTATTACTGTGGAGAAAGAATCAAGTGTAGGCTTGGCCGACCTATGGGCAAGTGCCACAGGTCTGCAAGTGACTTGTTGAGTGACTAGCTTTCATCTCAGCTCTGGCACCACTGACTTCGGAGGTTGTTTAAGTATCTACAGTTGAAATGAGGATGTTTGGACAGGTTTGATCAGAATGAATGCAAGGTAACGTTAGTCAGCATTGTAGGTCAGTTTAAGCTAAGCCAACCAGGTTGAAATTGCTAACTTGCTATAACTGAACTGTAAAGCTTCTCGATCTACTTATTCCAACCATTTGTACATTTTAGAATTAACCCATTTAATCCGACTGGCAAATTATTGCTGGTAATTTATTTCCACCTCTGGAAGCTCTAAACTTGTTTTTTTTTTGGCTTTGGGCAGCTAATGCAGTTTCTTAAAATAAAGATAGGCTGTCCCCTTTAAATATTATATATGTTATGTAATTAGTGTGAATGGTCACATGACCAGGCCTCTTTCCTTCCTCACTGTGCCTCTGGATGGAGACGTCTGCCCCAAACTTGTACAGAAAGAGATGAGTAAAATAAATTAATCAACAAATATAACTGAAATATTTTTACATATATTTTTTAAAAGGTCTACTAACTGATCTATATTTAGAATTATCTACAGTAGACTACCTGATATAAATTTTCAGACAATGTCAAATATCCTATGACTTTGTCTACTTACTAACCAATTAAAATGCAACGTGAAATGATTTATTGATCAATGCGAGCTAGCACCATTCCAGAGGAAAATGAGAAGCCCAAGTTGGCCTCTTCTTCCCATCCATGACTGAGACCTTGTTTCGCTTCCTTTTTAAAGCACTTTTGGCACACATAAGAGCTACACCAGAGCAGTTTAATTTTATGTATAGTTTGTTTACTGTCAGCACATACTGATGACACACTTCTGTGTCAACAAATCAGTCAGAGAATACAGTTCAAGAGGTTCAGCGACAATAGCTGCAAATGTCAAACTTCTGTTCACTTTCTCACACTATAGCACAAAAAAAGAGAGTAGGTTTTCTTTAGAGGTTCTGAACATCAAAATAAGCTAGCAGAAAATGAGCATAACATGATGCTTTAAGGTATTTGAACCAAGATAACCACAGCTGTTGTATGCATAATTTTTAAATTCCTCTAATGTATCTGGTTACTACAAAGTTCTTTGTTTGATACTAATATATATTCCTTTGTTTCCATTCATTAACATTTACATATATTTGAAAGTAACCATTCTGGTCTTACGCAGTAGTGGCTTCCTCCGGTTGTTCCAGGCTAGGTAAACAGGACCACCAGTCCCGTAGCCATCAGTGCTGAACTTTTCCTTGAAACAACGGGAACATAGCCAGGAATGTTTTGAGAGATTCAACATGTCAGTATTTTCCCGTTCTCCTTCCTCTCATGCTGAATCAGTGCCTTCCTTCTTCTCTTTGCAGAGAAATTCCTCGGCCACTTTATCCAGTCACGTCAGCCATGAATGGACTGATGTGGAGCTTCTTTGCTTTGGATCTACGTATGTTGTGCACACGGCACGCCACACCTTCAAGTAGTACACCATGGTTGACTAAAGGTAGAAAATAAATGATCTGTATTGCTTGGTTTTGTTTTGTTACTCTCCTTAGTGGAAGTGATTGTGTCCACAAAAGCTCCAAAGCAGCTTGTTACTGAAGCCTCGTGAATAAAAATAGCACCAATTTGCTGTAGACTACTAAGACAGCCTCTGTAAGCTGATTTTGATTCTGATTCACCAATGTATCCTAAAGTAAAACAGAAACTCACACGCAGCCGTCATTTCTTGAATTATTTATTCACTTCATAAGCAGAGAAAAATATACAGTTTAAAATTCAAGCTTCAGCAAAAACTCTTTATGCGTAGACAACAAGCCTGCTAGCACAGTATTTCATCCTGCTTTGCGCAGAACACGAACAAGTAAGTTTAAATAGCTACAGTGCCTGAGTCATGTGATACAAAAACGACTGTTGCTCATCAAATAACTGTGCTCCATCAATCCTGCAGAGGATTACAGGGAGCGTATTAAGATAAGTCCTTTATTCTTCCTGCAGACACAAATTGGCAAATTTGTGTTCAAGATGGAACTGAGAGAGGGGAAGGATAAACCTTACCAATTCCATTAAGAGTTGTTATACAACATCAATCAGAAAGTAAAAACTAGATAACATCGGGCCGTATTTAAAATGTAATGGACTAATTGCACTGTTAGCATGTGGCTAACTTAGGTGAATTTGAATTCGTAAACAGCAAAATCTCACTATTTTGTCTGCTAAAGAAATGATCTAGATTCTTGTTAAAACATACTTCTGTTAAAACTTACTTCTTAGACAAACAAACAGGGAAATTAGCTAAGGTTAGCGGCAGGTTAAACTGCAGCTACTAATAAAAGAGCTACAGGGTTTAAGAGGTCACAAGTCTCTAAACTTAGCCAGCGACAGTGCAATTGGCCAATCTTCGATTTAAAAAAAAAAAAATCTTAAATTTCAAAGGATGTAAATTCATGACTCAGGCAGTGGGCAAATTGCAATACACAAGTAACACATTGATATATACCAGATAGTTTCCCACGCATCAGAAAGAAGAAAACCAACAGAAACACTAATGAATCTGTGTATCAATAGTTCTTTCCATTTTTTATTGGCATCAAAAAATTTAAAAAATGTTTTATTTTTCATGCTTTTAATTTTAGACTCAGATCAAAAATACAAAATGGATAAACTGCCCACAAGACCGAATTTGATTTCAATATTTAATTGATTAGGGTTACGTGACCTGGAAATTGTTCTGTTTGTCAAAGTGAGAGAAATTTAGTGAAACTGCGGCTGGAACTACAAACTAATTTGATTAAAGATTTTCTCAACACCAGTTTTTCAGAAACGTCCTGCTACAGCAGATGGATAACCAGTCACTTTTTCAAATTTTGAATTTTCATTGTCAATTGAAAACTGAAAGAAAAAATGATACATAGATTCAAATGGAACACTGTTTTCATATTTTGGTAATAATAATAAGAACAATTTTTATAACAACATCATTGTATTTTTTTTTTAAGATTTGGATTTCAGGTTTTCTTTTGACATTCATGTGGTCAGTAAAATGTAAACAAACAAAAGCAATCATATCCCTGCATTCTGATGCAAGGAGATAACAATTTCTACCATTACAGATGATGAGAAATAGCTTTTATCTTTACACCAACAATAACAAGAGAAAGTTTGAATATTAAATTCTTGACAAGGTCATGTCTTATACTTTTACATAATAGTAATAGTCTAACAAATGTCTATCAAAGCTAACAGACTGTATACTTATGTTGCGTCGTTAAATACAAGGATTTTGACTTCTTGGAGTCTCCTGCTAAAAAGAAAAACACCAAACAGTAATACAAAATATTGTTGCTTCTTCAGTTTTAACAGTGACAGTTAAGCACAAAAAGCTTCACAGCTGCGTAAGAACACATCCTCATAGAGACAAGTCCGGTCGAAGCCAGAGTCCTTAACGCTTCGACTGGCTTTCCTATGAAGAATTTGCTTTGTTGAAGAGATGACCAGTATTCATTAAGCTCTCTAAGAACACACAGACATGATGAACAAACATACCATAGACAGTCCAACCACATTGCTAACTGTGTAATTATAAAGGTGCTGCTTGGAAGCAGGCTGCACATTTTTACCAAAAATTGGCCAAATTGTTCCAGTTCTCACAGACTGAATGAATACAGGCCACTGTTTTAGGAACTATATAAACTAACAGCAAAGCACCATTTAAAACTACAATAAAATTGATACAGCCATAGAGTTATCTTTAGTAACAGGCTTCATTTGATATTTAAGGCAATGTATGTTTATGAAAAAACATTAAAAAAAAATCCTGTGCTGCAAGTAGAAACAGCAAAGACATACTTGAACAAACAAGAAAATCACTAAATCATAACCTTACTGCAACAACGAACTCTCAGCTCGCTATCCTGGCACTATTTCTATTGGAAAAAAAAACACAAAAAACACATGTATTCATGCCCAAGTGGGAACATTTCAGACAATCACACGTATCTAAATTATGCGATGAGAGACAAATATAAAACAAATGAGGATGGATACCAGCCCTAAAATAAAACATGCATGTAAAGTCTGGACACTTCACTGCATCAGTAATTGTTTAAATATACACACACACATGCATATATATCTGTTTATATACATATATATATGTATACACATATACATATATATATATATATATATATATATATGTGTGTGTGTGTATGTTGTAATGACTGAAAACAAAAATGAAAAACTGAAAAAAAAAAAAAAAAAACAAACAAAAAAAGTACGACAAGAGTACCACAAGAAGTTCAACTAAGTGGAAACTAAACGGATGCTGATGAAGTACTACTGTGTACTGTAGTACTACTGTGTGTCCCAAAAGCTCACAGTGACTTCACATAGTCCAGTCCAAAGCAGTACAATTTCCGAAACTGTCCAGACTTAAAAGAACGTCTTATATGATCGGTGTTATGGGCTGATTTCCACTTTAAGACTAAAAAGAGAGAGAGAGCCCCTTTGTCCCTTGAAATCATGGGGTCAGAGTTTTGTGACCCCTTCCTGCCACTGTGTTGCTACGTGTCAAAAACGCCTCAGTGCTAACAACCTCACTGTACACAGCTTTTCAAATGCTCTGCATCAACACCTCAGGACCCGCATCGGTCCCAAACAGATCAACTTCATCTCTAAAACTCGAAACTTGACAGCAGCTATGGACCTGAGAAAAAGCTCCCCCAGGACTGTCAGTTTCAGTACATCTGTGACAGTACCATGTCTGTCACGATGCCAGTTACCATGGCAAGTGTTACTTGAAACTGGAAAAGCTGCCAACTTTCTTCTGGTCTTTGATACCAAAGTCTCATGGAAATGTCCCACTCACCTGTTTTTTCCAAAGGGTGCTGACGTTTATAGTGTATACAGCGGTATACAGTACTGCACTCCATACTGTATATATACAACCGTGTGTAATATTCAAAAGGGCAGTGTGTTTTCAGTGACAACTAGCAGTGTTGCAGTTGCAGCATGTATGGATAAAAGCATAAATAACTCTTTAATATACACAGAAAAAGGTTTGAACTGGACAGCCACAGATGTGTTGTAAACATGTTTGTTCTCAGCATTGATTCTAATTAAATAGTGACATTCTTGGACACTATTCATTTACATCTTTTTAAAATCAGCAGTCACACCCCTGTGGAGATTAAATAGACCGTGAAACATGGTCTACAGTTTAGTAGTTTTAACCCAGGTTACATTTAAGCCAAACTTTGAGTCATTTGAGTATGCAAAATGGATCTAGATACAACTGTATTTTAAATCCAAGATCCACCAGAAATAGAACATCTGGCACTGCCATTCCTGGTGTGTATTACAAGACAATGATGAGGGAAAAAACAACAAGAACAAACAAACAAAAGAAAAAAACAGATCCATAATCCTTTGCAGATTGGTCCAAACACTACGGTTTGTTGTTTCAGGTTACAACCCACTGACATCCTACTCCAAACATATTAGCTGAATCATGGACACTCTCAGACACTTGTCTCATGATAAGATTTCTAAGGCGTTTGTCTTCAGGTTACATTGACAACTTCTGCTTGTCTCAGTGATAACATTCATGTGACCCCGTTGGGGTTCACAAACACACTTGAAGGAATAATGTTCAAGAGTAATGTGACTCTTGAAAAGTTATTGTTTGCAGATCTTACATCCAGCTTCCCATCCAAACATTACAGGTCTTTGTGAAGATGTTTAAACCATGTAAGACCATAAGAGCATCACAAGAACGTCCTCATGCTGAAGTCTGTAAAACACACTGAGCTTTTCATCCAACACTCATGACAGAAAGTTCTTCAGTCCAAACACAGTATAAACTGATAAAGGTTCAGTAAACTGTGGTTAAAGTATTTAGATCTTAATTTCACACTTTATACAGCACTTTCTTTGCAAGTCTGGAATCCATGGTCCTTCCTGCTGGAGAGCCACACTTCATATTAGATGTTTATATTCTGTCTTCAACACAACATTAATTCTTCATGTCTTTACAGTCTTGGTATCTGCAGCTGCTTGTTGGTTAAACACACTCTCTATATCAGCGATACAGAGGAGCTGGGTTGAGCAGTATTCCACACGAACATCAAATTAGCGTCAGTATCAGTTAGCAGAACCATTGTTTGCTCATGTCCCTTTTTGAAGCTGACGCAAATGTCAAATGATGATGCTTTCATTACTTCAATGACTAGTTGATTCCATAAACCAGATTTTTTTTTTTTTAAAGTTTCCCTTCATCTAACTGTATTCTGTTCCAAAGAAATCCTTTTGAAGTGCTCTTGAGCAACATCCTCCCCAGTCTAGGGCTGTGTGTTAGGATACAGTACTCCACACCAGGCACCCCCTACCAATAAATCTATTTCTCTTCCAACTCTGCCCCTATGGGAAGTATGTTTGTCATTCCCACCTTAAATTCTTTTCATTTCAGTCCCATCCTCTTCATCTCCCTCCCCCCCGCCCCAGGCCAGTCTCCTAGTTGGGGGACAGGAGGGTTCGTGGCGCTAGAGAGCTGTAATCTGAGTCAGTTCTGTGTTGGAGTTCCCCGTCCCATGGGTCTCTCCCCTCTGTGGGGGGTCCACCCCCACTAAAGGGAGCTCCACGCCTAGTCATGCGGGATTAGGCGTCCCTCCCCCAAGCCCCCCGCCATCTCCAGCCTTGTAGCTGTAAGCCGCTGCCACCTCTCTGGCGATGCTCCTCATTCTGCCAGACTGCTGGTTGTTGAGGCGGAATGGAGACGGCTGGCAGAACTCACGGAAGCAGCGCTTGAAGTTTTCGTCCAGGAAAGCATAAAGTACAGGATTTAGGCTGCTGTTGACGTAACCCAGCGCAATAAAGAAGTGCATCATGACCAGGGTGTACAGGCTGCTTAGGTTGAAACCCAGGGACTGAGCCAGGACCATGATCTGGATGGGAGTCCAGCATACGACAAATGCTGCCACCACCACCAGGACCATCCTGGTGATGCGCCGAAGATTGCGATCCTTCTCCTTGGATCCGGACAGGATGCGGACATTTCGAAGGCGTTTGACCATAAGACTGTAGCAGATGCTTATGACAGCCACAGGGATGAGGAAGGAGAAGATGAAGACACAGGTGCCAAAAACAGGTTGACTCTTTGGTTCATATAAAACCACTATGCACTCAATACCTGCAAGCAAAAGAGAGCAATAGAAGAGTAATGAAGATTTTAATTCACAGCAACATCACAAATGTTTTTAAAATCAGCCAGTGTGCAACATACATAAGTAAACATGGTATAGAAATTTGAAGATTTTACTTCCCAGTCACTGAAAATCAACTTAAGTAAGTATGATACATCTTGGATCTGGCTTTTAAAATGACATGCCTATATATTTCTAAGCTGTTATATTGTGATTATTTTCTCCTTTTAGAACAATAACAGCTGCCTTTCCAGTTCAGGGACCACTCAAGGCACTTTTATAACGCAAGCAGCTTTCTCTCACCGCCACACATACACAGGGAGGGCATGCAAACTCCAAACAAAGACCAGCTGAACCCAGATCCAACTGAACCTTCTTGCTCTTAAGTGTCAGTGTTAACCACTGCACTACTGACTGCACAGCTGGAGGAAGTAAAGAGGGCTAACACAGAACATTTGGTCTTCCAAAGTTCAGCGAGAAATTAAGGACCTCAAGCAAGCAGCAAGTGTAAGGTCAGAGGAAGTTTAATGACTGTGAATCACAACAGTTGTCCCATCTTCATCTCCTGACGTACATCCAGAGAGGCATGGCCACACCCTGAACCCCACAGTGGTGGACTCATCTGAGCGTGTCATGATTCCCCCCGTCTACACAATGAAATAATCATTTCCCTGACGGTTGTTGTTGTTGTTGCTAAATGTGAATACTGCCATACTGCCTTTTACATAAGGCAGAAATGTTTATCACATCTATAAAGCAGTGCAGAGCATGTTTTCAGTTTTGACATTTTAAGCACTCCTTACTGATGTGCTGGACATACCAGTTTTTACAGCAGTGACCGTCTTACGCATGAATGTGTTCATAAGAGCTGGTAAATAGAAGCAGGGAAAAAGGAAAACTCAGACTAACTCAAACTAAGCTGAGCAGTAAAATAAGGCGACTTTTACACACATTTTGTGATTGAGTGACAAAATTATAGATGTTTTTGCAGTGACATGAGGCATCCTTGGATTTCTAGAGCATTCTCATCAACTGCATTTTCAAACCAATAAAGTCCCATGAAGATGTAAACAGGCATTTTAGTGTGACTAATGTTTTTTTAGGCTGTTTAACAAGTGTACGCCCCAGATTTATTCTTGTTCTGCTCATCCTCTCCCTCATTTTCTCTTTCAGGCATCTTCTTAGTTTCTTAGGCGACTCTGCCATGACGTTTGCTGTGCAAAACGTGCAAAACTGAACCAGCTCTATGTGCTAGCCTTAATTCATGTCGTGATGTCAAGCGATATGCAGCTTGTCAGAGAATGTGTCGTCTCCGTGTTTGTTGGTTACTGCGGGCAGTCGGCCCACACAGGTCTGAGAGCTCAACAGTAATTCCTCAATATAATCAAATGTTTCATTATAAGACAAGTGAAATTGATCTGTTATTTTCTTCTGCTTTAAATAGCTACTTCCTCTAACATATCTGATGGGACTTGCCATGTGCTTTGGCTATAGTCCAATAAAGCAATATACAGTTGTTTATGTTGAACTGAAGTTGGTATGGACTGGAAAAGGGTAGCTTTTCTGAAACAGATATAAAACTTGAATCCCTAATGAGTCAATGAAAAGACATCTGTATTTTAAATGGGACAGGATGGAGTTGAACGGAGACAAAGTATGAAAGGACAAATGAACAATGACAGGAGTCAGTTCTCGCTGAGGCTGGTTTAATCGGCTTAATCAGAAAACATTCTGCTGTAGAGGAGGATAATAAAAGGGTGAAAAAAGACGACGGGAAAATTAGTGACCCTGTAACCACGAAGAAATAAGAACAGGCAGGTAAAATAAAACAGAAGAAGAACCAAGGTGAATCTAGTGAGTCAAATTTAGAGCTGAAAAGAAAATAACTTTGGAAAATAACTACAGTTGTAGGTCTTGGTCTCGGCTATTATTCTTATCATCATTATTATTTTGCTAGCTCAACTTGAACTAGCCTGTTTTAGTCTTAACTTATAAAAGATCATTTTGAAAGGTTTGAACTACCCAAATGCTCTAGTTTAAAAAAAAACTTTTTCAAGGCGCCCAGTTAGCTAAGAAGGGCTGTGAAAACGTCCACTGCGTTGTTCCTACATGAAACACACACCTGCACCTCTCTCACTGGTACAAGCTTAATTTTAATATGGGGGACTATCCCTACCCAGTCCATAAATTAAGTCATGACGCCCAACCCAATTCTACACTTCTGTGTATACACAATAAAAACATATTTTGCGAAGGGGTAGCTTGATATTGCACATATAGTTAAATCAGTAGATTAAATGATAAATGGTAGAATTACATTTATAATTGAAAAGCAAGGTTCAATTACAGCTTTGAGTGGTTGCTACGACTCATTTTTCATTTTACCAAAGTAATTTTCTACCATGGTGAAGGGTTTAGGTACATGATCGACAGCTTATTTTCCACAACCATGTTTCCACTCACATGTAAGTTTTAAATCAACCTATTCATAATATGCCTACCCTTAACTTATGTATATATGGAGTTTATGTTATATTTTGAAATAAATCCTTAATGATCCTAAATCCTTAAACTCTAAATTTCTAAAGTTTTCAGTCTAGCTTGTCATCATCTCAGGGGTAATGCTTCCTCTCTCCTTTACTTTTTAGACAGAGCTGACATTTTGGTGAAAGAACCTTGTGAACACTTGAATTTATAGTTAGTTATTTTGTTTTCATTCCGTTCCGACATTTGCTGACAGCTTGTCAGAATATTGATAAGTTACACTCTACAGATTTGGGTTCTGCTACAGTACATACAAATGTGTAGATTTATATCAACATGCTGACAGACAATACAAGCAAAATATCAGTGTGACACACAGCACATATTCACTATGCAGACTTTCCCAATTTGCATTCTCTTGTTTTTTCCTGAGAAAGAGCTTCTTCTTGCTGGGATTCTTGCTCACTCTTTTAGATCTGTTAGGTATTATGTGCTTTTGTTCTTTTGGTCTTTGCAGAAAAAGCAACACAAGTTTCCAAGTGTCAGTTACTGTTTGAATAAATATGTCAAAAGTGAGTTATGTGACTAAACATGGAGAATATACAATGGGCCTTGGTGAATACATCATCGATGCAGAGCTTTTTTCACAGCAGAAAGTGAAGAGTTTATACATGGCATGTAAGTTTGCTGTGTTGTGTAAACAGGAATGTATTAAAAGGCATTTTTTCCTTATTAAAGTTTGTATGAAATTGAAGACTGCACATTCATAATTGTGCTGTCTAAAGCAGTTAAAAACCAGTGTCTTTTATTACGAAGTACTAACATGATGAATATATCCTGACATGACTTCCACATATTTTGAGGTTGTTTCACCAATTCTGTTTGCAGTGGGGATCGACAGTCATTGACCTGCTCTGGGGATATGATCCAGCAGCGAAATGAGGGGAGAACTTGCCTATCACTGAGGATGCTCAGGTACTTAAACAACTCTCATGCAGCAGGGCCCCTGGGCTTAAAGAGATTTGCCCTGGACCAGGTCTTCAATCTTGCAGGGATAGCAGGCGTATGCGTGGGAATTTACCTACACAGTCTGGGTATACTGATTTTCTTGGTCTTTGCAATGGGCTATTTGGTCTTTGTATAAACTGATTGAGACCTCTGCCTGCAGTGCCATCAGAAAGTCAGACTAATTTGAAGTTGAACACCACTGGGAGTGGGACTGATAATGTTCATAATTTATGTACAGAATTTCAACACACAGCCAGATGCTCTCCAGTTCAGTTTGCTTAGAATTGCATATCTGCTTTCTGCAGATTATCTGTTGTTTGCTTTATCAAGCAAAGATCCCCAGCTGCTGTGAGGTTTACAGCTGAGCGTTGATGAGAATTAGCATCTCCAAGTCTGAGCTTTTGGTCTTCAGTTAGAAAAGGGGTCCTTTCCCCTCTCATGAATGGGAATGAGCTGGTTCCACAACTGTATTTTAATTAATTCCAGGTGTTGCTCATGAAGAGTGAAACATTGATTGGGACATGTGAGTGACTGGAAGTGTTCAGGATTCTCATTGCTATAGATGATGTACCCGTGTATTATGGTGAAGTGAGCTGAACCAAATAGCAAGGTGCTAATGTTCCAGTCCTCACCAGGGCTCTATAGTTGAGCAGAAGTGTGTTGCAAAAGAGCTTGGAAATACACACAAGCTTCCTTTAAAGACTGTCTGCTCTGACCCTTTAGGACCTTTAGCACCTTGGTCTTTTGGACATGTCCCCCTGGGAAATGATGCTGGGGAAGACCCCAGACATACTAGAGAGGTTATATATGGAAATGCTTCTGTGTCCCCTTGGAAGAGTGGTGGAGAGAGGGAAGACTGTTGGCTGTGCAAACAGGTCTGGATAAGCAGCAGAAAATGGATGGATGGATGGATGGATGGATGGGTTCATTTCCAAGGTAATGAAAAAAACGAACCTGTATTTAACATGTTACACTGAGAGTCATTTTAAAGATGTTTCTAATTTGTTCCACGCCATCGTATCAATGCAAAGGTATACATCTATGACAGTGCAAATAACCACTGTACATGACTGTGGCGATGTACGGATGTTAAAACATTTTTTTCTTCTTTCTATTCATATAATTAACTTATCTTGTATCTTGCTGCCCAATATTTTGGATCAATTTAAGAATAACAATTAACAATAACAATTTAATAATTGGAAGCTATCCATTCTCCTATTCCTTCCTCTTTGCTGGTTCACTTTCCCATCCACCTCCAGAAAATACCAAAAAAAGCATCAATACAGAAATGAGAAGAATGTATTATTAAAAATATTATAAAAACATAAAAAACAAAAGAAAATCTCATAAACGGCTCGTTTTGTCCAGAGTTCCTGCTGTATGCATAAAAAACAGTTTTTCAGCTCCCCTGCACTCACAAGAAAAGGTCAAGCTGCAATCACTCAGTAGCTGTTACCACTGATGTATTTCATATTTTGAAATGTCAGTGAATGACTTTAGCTCTCCTTTTTATCAAATGTTTTCAGAAACGTAAACCATGCAGTGAAACAATATTCACAATTAGTTAACAATTAAGATTAATCTCAAACCTCCAGGTCCAACTTCACAAATAAACATCTGCCAAGTCCTAAATAAAAGCTAAAAAAACATGTTAGTAGATGACTCTATCAAAGGTTTTCAGTCAGTTGGTTGAACAGAGTTGAGTGAAGTTTGAAAATCAAGCTCTTTTCTAAGTCATCTTTTCCTGAAACAAATGTTATCCTTGCATTTTTTTCAGTGAAGGAATAGTCAAACTAGTACCAACATAACTGCTGCTCGTTCTTTCTTTTCTCCATCTATACTTCATGTGTAAGTCTTTCCTCATCTTTGTTATTTCTGCAGCTTGTATGACATAGAATCTTTACTTTGCCAGATTTGTAACTTGGACTTTTTAATATAACATTCAAAATAAGATTTCTGTGATCATTTCTTTCTATAACTTTTCTTTCCTTTGCTCTTTTCTCTGTATATAACTAAGAACCTGTGACCCATTCTGTTTTCGATTTCACAGCTGATGATTCTCCAACACAGCTGTCATTTCATTTCTTTCATTTCTTTCCTCTCTATTGCATTTTGCCCCTTTTCCCCAACTGCTCCAAATAATATCCTTCCCTCTCTTTCACTGCTCTCCTGATCCTTTTCTTTTCATTTCTATGACTTCAGTCTCTTCACCCAGTTCATATTTTTCTTCATTCTCTTTGCTTGAATCAGACTGGAGATGAAATGTTTAGCCCTTGTTGCCCTTCAGGCTCAGTCCTTCAGTCTGGGTTGTGGCAGGCATGTGTGGGCTCTTCAGATAACTCAGAGACCATCGGAGGAAAACTTGGTCTGATTAGGATAGATGGCATCAATCTTATTTTGAATATTACATAGTAGAAATAAGTCATAATTTACCAGCCACCAAAGCCTGAGACAAGGAGGCAGAGCAGCAGTTTTGCATATTTCTATGCAGCTTCTAACTTGTCATTACCCTCCTAAAAGCCAACAGTTACTGTGCTCACTCCCTGAAAACACATTAAATAAATTAAAAACATAACACAAGAGAGTCAGTCATGAATAAATGTCATTAAAACCGAGACAGCTAATGTAACAGAACATGAAACAAGACTTTTAAATGTGGTTTACTCAATATATGAGTCAATGCCTTCACGATATCTAGAGGCCGATTTATGCTTCTGCATCAAAGCCGCACCTCAGGTGTGAACGCTACAGCCGAGCCTGATGCGCTTCTCTGTCCGCATGTAAGTACGCATTGTGGTGATATAGACCACAAGAAACACGATTAGTAGATCTGTTCTTCATTTTCAGCTTCCTGCTGCTTTTTCTTCTTTGTCGTTTTCAAGTTGGGTCAAACGCGAGTTTGCTGCCGCTCCAACTCATGTAAAATATACTTTATTTGCTCAGCTCTATATGTATGAACTCCAAATAGGAAGTAAACAAACGGAAACTCGGCACTGTGAGCGACAGCACAGCAAGAAAGGAACCCACACTGCCACCTAGCTGTTGGTGGTGTAATTACAGAGCGATGCAGCCCTAGATGAACATTAAGTTACAGTTCTTTTGACAGTATGACCCTATGTTTCTCTCACCCAAAGTGGAAAACACAATCAATCTGACTACAGATAAAGTCATTAAATTTTAAAACTTTATTGTATTTATTTTACCATTTTGTGTTTGAATAGAACTTTAATTCTTTTCACTTTATATACACTTCATTAGGCAACAGCATTATTGAGCATGACATGAATTTTGTCATGGAATAAATATTCCTCTACAGGTGGTTCCCATCCATGAAGCCAGATGGGGCCATTCATTCAGATGATCTACAACACTGTTTTAAAGGCATAAAGACCTGGAAGATTCACTGCTTTCTGTCACTAACTCAGATAAGACCGTTTTTTTTTCCTTTTGGACCTGAGCACCTTAGAAGTAGACCATCTGGTTGTGCTGTAGGAGTTGAGTTATGCTTCTGCATCAAACTGACGTCATATATATGCCATAGCTAGGAACTTTATACATCATAGCCTGACAAGCACCTCCCCTGAAATTTAACAATGCTTTGGGTTAACAATGTGAATATTCCATATCATATTATTTCCTACACGTTTTACATAACTACTTCTTTTTTCAAAGCACACAGAGAGATGTCAGTAAAAATTAAGTGTAATTCTAATTGCTGTTCAAAAGTTCAGCTACAACTCACATAAGATCTGGTCAATTTTCTCAAAAGTCATGTCTATAGCACATAAAAGAAGCAAACAAAAGGAAACTCAGCGGTTCAAGCTACAGCGCTCACAAAAAAAACAAAAACAAAGGAAATTATAGAGCGTCACAAAAACAAAACAACAAGTATGGTGTTTTGTGTGAACTCAAACATGAAAAAACGATGAATGAATTATTCAAAGTGAATAACTGCTACTGTCATCAATTTAACTGGAGCCAAGTTCCTTCACCATGAATTATATATCCTATTTGGATGGATTTGTTTCTTAGAAGTTTAACTGATTTGATGTTATACTGTGTTATTTTTTTAGTCTTATATAAAAGCTAACTATCACATATGTCCTGTACATAGGCTACATGCACAGATGCTACCCAGAAGCATAAATCGTGCATTGCTCTATATAGGTCTACTTATACAACTGAAAAGAACCTTGAGAAGAATTTGTCCTGAAATTAAAACATAAACCGAGTTTAAAGGACTGCCTTCCTTCACCATTGCACTAAGAACATTCAGAGTTGTGCAGAACACCCATCTGCTATAGGCCTAGACTGCTGCTCCACTACCCATCACTGGACACCTTTTCTCCTTCTGCTCTCTATGTGCCACAGCTGCTGTTATCTTTCTAACAGTAAGCGTCCCTGGCCTAACTTTAAGTGGACTATAATGTTGATATATTTAATTTCCCTTTTAAAGAGTCCTGAGATGGCTTTTGTTGGGAATAGGGCCTGTAGAAATAAACCAAAATGAACCGTCTGTGACAAACAATTATCTGAGGTTTTAATGAAGTATTTTTGTCAAAATAGTTGCATGTAGTAGTATAACAATTCTCTTTTTTTTCTAAATCATGTCTTTACATATCTGGTTATCGCAGCTGGTTTTGAGGAGTGGATTGAACCACTCAGCTGGGATTCACACCATTCTTCCATGAGGCAAGCCTCTTAATATTGGTGCATAGTTTCATGTTTCCATATGATTTTAAATTATGATGAAAACATGCTCAAAATCCTTTGAAATGCATTGTGCAGGATGACTGTCCAGTGTCCAGCGTGAAAGCTTACTGTAGCATGCACTACAAACTCTAAACACAAACTATCAAAAAGCTGGTCTTTGCCAGCTCTTAACATTAGCTAAATACAACCTAAGATGACATATGAGACCATGTCATCATTACTTTAACAACAGAAATAATCAAAAATACAGAGGCAATAGGTGAACATTAAAAATGTTCTCTTACCGTTTCCACAGGAATTAAGAGGGTTAGCAACATTCATCTGGTGCTAATCAAAAGCACTTGACTAATTATATATCAGCAGGTGTGAGCGCTTCTACAAAAGTGGTTTTTGACTGTTTGCTGTCCCGGAACACTCAAGTGTGAGTTTAGACAACGCAGAGATCAAAGACGTTGGCAATCAGAAAAACAACTGTTGCTGCCCACCGGTAGGAAGGGATGTAAGGCCATGACCAATAAATCTGGAGTCCATTATTCTACAGTAAGAAAGACTATTCACAAATGGGAAAACATTCATTACCAACATTAGCAATCTTCCTCAGGAGTAAAAAGAGGGGAAAAACAGCCAGGAGCATCATCTGAGACTCTAGAGGCCTCAGTTAGCCTGAGAAATATTAACATTTATGATGATGATGATGATGATTGTGAGTACAAATTTTAAAAGCCTAAGCAAGTATGGCTTGTTTGGAAGGGTCTCAAGAAGAGACTCTTTGCTCCAAAAAGAACATTGCAACTTGGCATTTTCAAAGATGATCTTTGTGAGAGATGACCCCAAAGTGGAGATATTCAAACTGGAGTATTTAGACATAATGCACAAAGCTCACAGCAAATCAGGATCAAGACCTTAATTGTCAATTGTCAGGCACGAGGGCGGAAGTGTAATGATTTGGGCTTGCTTTGCAACCACAGGGCCAGTGGGCTGTTAAGTTGTTTAATCCACCATGAGCCCTCCACTGCTACCTGCTGGGCTGGATCATGACTTTCTGGCAATGAGCAGCCCCATTTCTCTCTTCGGTCTCCCATGGATGCTGCTGGATGCCCCCAGAATGCCCTTCTTGTCTGCTCCTGGTGGGGAGGTTATGGCCCCCTTCCCCATTAAGCACAATTCAGATAAAGCCTTGTATGTATCTTGCACACACCCACTCATTCACTTGCATGCTCACTCCACAGTTTTCTCTGTGACTAATAATCCTCAGTGATCATGGTCCACTCTTCATAGGCCTGTTGATGCTTGTTTGTTTCGTTTTTGTTTGTTCATCTCTTCATTAATTTTTTTTTTCAGAGGTTCCTGACGGTCCTGCTTGTTTGCCCGTTTTGTGTTTTCTTGTCCTCCACAGATGCAGCAGCTACATTCTGGCTTATCTTTTAAACTAACAGTCAAATATGGCAGGAGTTTGGTTTGGTTAGAACTTGTATAGTTCAGATGATTTTTAAAGTTGTTTCTTTAGTCTTGCTATGCAAATCCTTAGAAAGGTACTCTATTATTTTTCTGTCACTGAGAAAAAACAATTTCTGATATCAACTACGGTGTTTTTTTTGCTTTTACTTTTACTTTTTAATTCATACAAAGCAGCAGCAGGATGTAACTTGTGATACTGTCTGTATCTAACAGCAGCATTAAGATGCCACAGGACCAGCAAACACTTGGACACATGTTCGACAAGTTACTTGGAAGGATTAGTCAGAGCATCTTTTAGTGGCAGTGGGGTGTCTGATGATTACAGCCTCCTCACTGTCAGAATGCCCTTTGGCAAGGCTTTTGACCTCAATTACTGAGAGCAGCTTGCTGTGACTTTCCCTGCAGCTATCACATTATGAAGAAGCTATGACCCCTTTCTATTTGTTTTGAGGTGGCGAGAAGAGAGAAACAGGAGTGAAGTAGAGTGAATGTCAGTTTCCTGTAAATGAAGCTCCTCTCCAAAGGAGAAAGAGTCATCAGATCTTAGCCAGTTCCAGATGATTCCTCTGTTGAATGTAGAAGGAAAGATACACAGATGCAACAGTGCAGACAGCAGGGATTGTAAGTTTTTCAGGGTGTTTGGAGCAAACCAGGCTGATCTGGGAGCAGATTCAGGCAGCTAAGATTGAGAAAAGGAACCTGAATTTAATCTTTTTAGATTTAGCAAATGCATTTGGTTCTGTGGCACACAGCCTATATGGAGTGCATTTGATTACTTTAAAGTGCCTGGGATAGTTGTTAATTTGATGAAAGCAAATTTCCAGGACATTAGGTTGTGTATAAATATGGTAGGTTTTACAGCAGACTGGCAGAGATTAGAAATAGGTATTATGGCAGGATGCACAATTTCTCCATTAACCTTTACAATGGCAATGGAAATAATTATTAGAGCATCTAAGTGGGTTGTAGGTGGGGAGAGAGAGGGCAGACTGGGATACAGCTCCCACCAGTTATGACTTACATGGATGACCCACTGGCCATTACAACAGTTGCATGTACAAAGAGGCTTCTTGATAGGGTTAATATGAACCTCAAGTTAAGCCCAGTAAATGATAGGAAGTTTGTTATTGAAAAGCCTGTGAAGAGTTTAGGCAGGTGGTACAATGTAGATCTGAGTGATAAAGAGCAGGTAGAGCAGGTTAGGAAGGATGTTGCTGAAGGTCTGGATAGAATAGATAAGTCAGGGCTTCTAGGAAAGCTGAAGTTGTGGAGGTTGCGGTTTGAGTTATTCCCACAACTTATGTGGCCATTTTCAGTTTCTCAAATTCCAACATCTACTGTAGAGAGAATGGAAAGATTAGTTAGCTCCTACGTAAGGAAGTGGTTAGGTGTTCCTGGGTGTCTTAGCAGTGAAGCATTATATGGGAGAGGAATACTGCAGTGCCAATATCAGCGCTATCCCAGACAGCACACACAAATCTGGCTGATATCAGCCATAAGCCAGTACATCGGCCCGCTAATTATAACATCTGATTCACATCAGCTGAAGAGGTGGATCTTTTCAGTTATTTTCCCAGATCATCAAACCTGTGGGCTCGTCGGAGTTGGGTCTGCCCACTGCTGTTGGCGCCCCCCAGACAGCACACATACATTTTGCTGACGTCAGCCAGATAGAAAAGTTTTATCAGCCAAATGGTGCGTGTAGAGCGTTTTCTCATTGGCAAAATATCTCTCAGATGTTGGTCCAAAATACAAGAATACCATGGACTGATGTTTCAATCATAGTCCGCTAGCGCAGCATTTTCACTGGAGCAGCTTTAGCTCAACAGGGTGGATAACAGTCTTCAGCTTTGCCTTTGTTAATATATATGAATATATTTTAACCACAAGTTTGTAAACATCAGTCCATGGTATTCCTGCAGCACTCTCCATGGTATTCTTACTATTTATTTATTTGCTTATAAAATTGCGCTAAAAAAAATTTAAATAAATAAATAAAAGGGAGGGCTGGAGTCGAAACCACCACTTACTAAGCGATGGACTGTTAGCCTGTTGAGCTAAAACTGCTCCAGCTAACATGTTGCGCTAGAAGATTATGATTGAAACATCAGCATTCTTGTATTTTGGACCAACACCTGGGTGATATCTTGCCAAGCAAACGCCATGCACAGTTTGGCAGATAAAACTTTTTTATCTGGCCAACGTCAGCCAGATGTATGTGTGCTGTCTGGGGTAGCGCTGTTTGAATGGTTTAATGTGATTGGCTTATCAGCAAATCATTTCCCACGTGGGATTGGCTGGGACAAGGAAGATATCTGGGTGGTTGCATATCATTCAGTGTGAAAAAAAAATGCATTTGTGAGTTGAGGCCCATCACAGGAGTCTCAAAATTCACTCACAAATGCAGCAAAGTCCACAGACCAGAAGCTGTTTGTATATCAAGTCACATTTGTGAGCATCAGAAATACATGTGTCAATCTGGTCCTGTGCATTTGTGACTACTGAGACTGTTCCAACTCTATAAGATGGTCCCTGATTTTAGCTGCTGACACTTATGAGATTCAGTACAAAGCCTCAGAACAACATGGAAATGCTGATGCTTTATCCAGACTGCCTATTTTGAATAGCAGTTTTCCACAGTCAAACCCAGTATACAGAGGGTCTTTCTTTGAGACCCTGTTCTGACACAGGTTACTCAGTATGTTTTGTCAGGGTGGCCACCTTACCTGGCAGATGAGACGCTACAACTGTACGTTAAGCGGAAGTTTGAGTTTACCATAGAAGATGATTGTCTTCTTTGGGGCTTTAGAGTGGTTGTTCCAAAAAGGTTACAGAGTAGACTTGTCTAAGCAGCATGACAGTCACTAGGAAATGGTCAAAATGAGGGCACTTTCCTCTTGATGAGGACATTGAAAAAGAGGTGAGTCTGTGTGGTATCTGTAAATCTGCATATCTGGAAACAGGCTACAGGTCCATGGGAAAGAATACATCTTGATTTGATGTTTCTGGTTGGAATGGATGCATACACTTCCAACAAAACCACTGAAGTGCTGCATCATGGTCTGCCTAAAGAGGTTGTGACAGACAATGGGCCACCATTCACATCAGGTGAACTTGAGCCATTCTTCAACTTAAATGCCGTAAAGCACATCAAAACTCCAGCTCATCACCCAGAGAGACTTGTCTAAAACTTCAAGAGGTCTCTAGGAAAGTCTAGAGCAGTTGGTGGCATGTCATTGCAACACTCTATTGCAAATTTTTTTGTTCAACTAAAGAAATATACCACAAACAACAACCAAGAACTTTGGAGAGTTGTTTTTAAAAAAGACAAACTCGCACAAGGTTATCTCTTGCAAAATCAGGATTATCTCAGATTTCCCAACCAGAAAGGTTTCAAAAAAGCTCAAAAGCTGAAAGGGGTCTCAGGACCTTCTCTGTGGGTCAGCCAGTACTGGTGAGAAACTACAGGGGAGGAGAGAAATGGTTGGATGTCGTGGTTACTGATGTTTTGGGTTCTGTAACTCACATGGTGATGGTAAAAGGAACATGTGTTAAAAGAAGCATGAATCAAACGTTGAATGCAAAAACAAAGGGGGATTCCAGTAGTAAATGTAACAAGAAATGATGCTTCAAACTGGGATTACTCATTTGATCCAATCAGTGATGTAACGGACATTGAAAGCGTTGGATACGAGGACGCGCTGAACGCTGAAAGCACAGCTGATGGGGTGGTTCAAGAGGAATATTAGACCTCCACAATGTTTGGATCTATAGGAACTGGACAACACATTCAAGGCCTCATGTTTTGTTTTTTAAATAAAAAGGTAAAAAAAATTGTTTGTTGAATGCTAAAAAAAACCTTCAGTCGACAGGGGAGGAAATTCCTGATGTCTGTTCCATCTTACTAAGATGTGACGTTGTGAATGCAGACATGTTTATGTTGTTATCACCATGAGATGGCGCAGATGAGCCAGAGAAGTGTGTATAACCAACTGGGTTGGTATAATGGCTGCGTTAAACACTCGTTTCATAAAGATTGAGATCTAGCTCGTCTCTCCTTGCCTTCCCTGAGAAATTCTTACGTCTGTGAGGCACAACATGATGATTCTTTATCTAAAATGTAAAGTAACCCTCTACCAAACTAAGACAGATAGGAAATAATAAAGAGGGGAAAAAATAAATGAAAAAGCAAAATGTGAACACGTAAGTACAGAACTGGACAGAAGCTAGAGATCTTATTGCAGATGTAGCTCAGCTGTAGAGTAGACTAATAAAAGTGATGATTGGATTAGGACGTAGCCGTGGGCTGAAACTGGATCAATATCTGACTATTACACTTCTATTCTCCCTGCAGCTACAAGAAATTGCTCAGTTTAATTGCAAAATAGTCCCCAGCAAGAACTGTGCATGTGTCTGAAAATGACTGAAGTCTTAGACACTTCAAGATCGCAAACTTATATCTTCAGCTTGAACACAGATCACATGAAAACTCTCTTGGCTTTGGCAACGCTGTTTTTCCACTCTGTTGACTTTCACTTTGGTTAGGTTTCAAAAGTTCAATTACTACCAAGAGTTGAGAAATAAAAGATTTCTCTAGGTCTGAGGAAAAATATTAAATTAGCACTTTCATAACATGCACATTTCTCACAGAACAAGTGTGTCACATGCACATATAAAATTTCACACTTGTAAAATACAATAAAATATGCATACGATACATAAGAGACAGGGCTGGACTGGGACAAAAAGTGTCCCTGGCAGCCCACTATGGTTTACTACTCATATACATCTGGTGATAGCCAGCTTTTCTTTCAACTCAGCTCCATGTCTACAAAAGACAAACAAAAAAAACTATCTGATACTAGTCCACACAAAGCATGTCTGGCAAAAAAAAAGAGAGAGATCAGATTGCAAAAGTGTTTTGTAAACATGGAGCTGAGTTGAAAAATAAAAAATGAAGGCTTGAATCTGCAAAAGAAAAAAAAAAAAGGTGTATTTGCCCTGAGACAGCACATGAAAAAAGAGCATACAGCTTTGAGCCGGAGCACGTGCAGAACTGTACACGGTGACAACTATGAAGTCATCACCAACAAAAAAACACTGCCCCTTGGATGGTCACACAAAGTCGCACAAGCATATGATTAAAGAAGTTGTAAACTCCCCTCCAAAAATGGTGTCATGCCTGGTGAGCTGAGAAGAAGTGGCGGACGCCGGTGTTCATGGACGAATACACGCAGCCAAAGACAGCGACAGACTGACCATTCAGTGCATCAATAAACAACGTCTGTGCTGTTACTCAGACCTACATGTCATCTAGTATCACATGTCTGCAGGAGTGGAAGAAGTCGCTTTAAATGCTTGCCGCTACTATCACTGAAACCTTCATCTCTCTCTCACTTCATGCATTTTTAGATAGCAAAATCAAAACCCAAACAATATTTTATGGTAGGCTACCTGTCGGCCTGTGGAGTAGGCAGGAATTAAAAACCCCTGACAACATGGCAAACTGCTTCCTTTACGAGAAACATTGATAAACATCCAGAATTCAAGTCTCTAAGAACAGATCATGAGGTCACCTTGCTCAAAATCTTTTTTCTGATTTTCTTTGGAAATCCATCTTCAGTGTCCCCGTCTTTTCTTTTGAACAAAAAAGTTATTTTTCTCTGCATTTTTACAAAAAGAAGGACTGTTTTGTAGTGTTTCTCTGTTTTATTTAAAATGTCTGTAGATGATAACTGACAGATATTAAATCATGTTGAAGTGTTTCAGCCAACCACAAGGATGTGGAATTTTGTTGCTGTAATTTATTGTTCGTCCTGTCCGAGCGGCGTTTCTTGGCATGTGTGATCCAGTTGTGGAAAATGTCCCAGTACATTAAATCAAATGCACCATCACCATAGCAACCGCTGCGTTTCAGATGTATGCGCACTAACGTAGCCTGCTCTTGCGGTCGTTAGCTCATTAGCAGTTTCTTTTCTGAGCTGTTCTGTATCATAAATAACATGAAACACAACCGTTTACTCTCCTACTGATTTTAACTGCCACATTTTGCAACAAACATGAAGACATTAAACATGTGGTGCACATTTTGACAGCTGGACGCAGAGGAGACCCCTGGGCCGCCGCTCGTCCATCTTCCTGGGACTTCCTGGTACTGCGTACCACAAGCTGCATCAGCTCAGTCAGCAGGACAGGAAACTGAAATGATTCGTTCACGACTCACTCAGCTGTGCGTCCGTCCTCAGGCCCTCGTTCATTTGTCACATGACAGCCAGACAGCTCAGGCTGTGTGGCGAGTAAACGCAACGGTTGGTTCATACGGATCATTCATACGTTCTCTCATTCATTTGTCACATGACAGGCAGCTCAGGCTGAGTGCTTCGTTCTTCAGGTGACAGCTAGCTCGTCACTGTTGTGCTGTTAAACAACAACGGCAGGAGGAAACAGGACACTGGTCACTTTGTTGTGGTCTGGATTTGTTTTCGCAGGTTTTCACAGTTTGAATTGTTTGGGACATTTTGTGTTTTATACTTTGTCAGCTCAGCTGAACCAAACCATGTTGCCTTTGGTGTTAAATGTTTAGAACCGCAGCCTTTTTTACAACCCCCACAAGAGGGCTACGGCGCCACCTGCTGTAAAAATGAACAAAATGACTCAAAAAAAGATTCGTTCAATTTACTGTACGAGAGTAAAAGATCTGAGTCAGTAGAAAGAGTCCAACTTGCCAGCTTACTGGTACCAGCTTACTTTCAGCCCTGCATCGATGTCATTTATCGCGGGTAGAACGCCTGAAGCTCCCGTTACGTTCTGCCTGTTACTCCCTGCCAGCCTGCGATAGCTACTCTGCTCTCCTCCACCTGTCCCTGGGCCAGGGGCATGTCTGTATGTCCCTCTTCCTCAGTGTCTCCACCAGCAGCCGCTTCTTCTCCTGAACTAGTCTCCCGCAGGTCCACATTAATGTTTAGCACTCGGTGTGGACGGCCTGCTCCTGCATCAGAGCAAACATTTCTGATTGTTTCTCTTTTTTCCCCTCACTTCCTTTGTGTTTTGGTGGCTGTTTATCCATGATCATGGAGTCCGTCACAGCCAGCTTCTGGAGGTCCTGCTCAAGTCAATGGAAAAATAAAAAATAAAAGGGGGGATGAATGATTTCATTGGCCAGCCCACATGTCAGTGTAAAACAAAAACAAACAAACAATGGGCTGCTTGCCCTGCTTTAAGGGCCAGTGCTGTTATGAACTTTCTACATAACTGCATTCTGTGAGTTAAGATGTTCCGGCCCAAAATGCCCCACGTCCAGTCCAGTTCTGATCAGAGATGTAAAAGAGTTAAATAATTCTAATATAATAATTCTAAATTAAAATAAGAATTCATAAACACTTTATTTAAAACTGCATGTATTGGTTTACTGAGGGATAAACTCTACATTTGCAGTTCTATCTATTCTACATCTCTTTTCTCCCGCCAGAGTCAAAGTGGGCTGCAGCCTGAAATAAGCCTACTATTCCTGCATCTAGTCACTGGTCTTATATGAAGCAAAAACATCTGCCTGTCGGGTAAGAAACATTTACTTGGCTAAAATTATTTTTTCTTAGAAGTAGTCTATTTTTCTTTTATAAATAAATAAATAACACTATTTGTCTTAAAACAAAATGTTAGATTGTTTTTCTGTCGAAATACGTTTTTAAAAAAAGGCTAAAGACCCACTTTTTTAGTTTGACTTTTAATTAATAGCATTTTACCTCTTATAGTACTATTCTAGTTTTATTTAAACATTTTATTATTATTATCATTATTGTTATTATTTTATATTATATCGTGTTCTTATTATTTTATGGTAGATCTGGTTTTAGTTCTTTTTTTTTTTTTTTTTTTTCTTCTCTTTTTTTTTGTGTCTGCATATATGCTGTGATTTAGTGTCAAGATTTGACAAAAAACCTTTCAACTTGTATATGCAATTTGATCTTGCAGTGATTTTCTAGTGCACAGGTGAGTGTACTTTA
>JBAMYA010068195.1:0-26098 GCA_037176975.1 Arrhamphus sclerolepis
TTCACTTTATACATATATATGTGTATATATATATATACACATATATATATACACACACACACACACACATATATATATATGTATATATATATATATATTCACCATATACACACTATACCAGTGTGTGTAAGATCAGTGTAGTTAGTGTAAGATTATGAGATAAGATATAAGATTTTTGTTCTTTTTGGTATGTGTTATATTTTTATTTTTCATACCATGGCTTTGACATGTCTGGAACAAATCAATAAATATGAATATGAAATACAGAATGACCTCCTTCTCATGTCCTCCTCTCTTTCGTTTCAGATGACCAACCCGGCCATCCAGAATGACTTCAGCTACTACCGCCGAACCATCAGCCGCATGCGGATCAACAACCTGGCGGTGAGACGTGAACTCTAGAAAACATTGTGTCCATGTGAGCTAGTATCTGGGATTATGTTTCCATAACAACCTGTCCCCCTGTCCTTCCCCCCAGTCTGATTCAGGAAATGAGGTCAACAACGAGCTGGCCAATCGGATGTCTCTGTTCTATGCCAACGCCACGCCAATGCTAAAAACGCTGAGCGACGCCACGTCAAAGTTTGTCTCAGATGTGAGTCCATCAGCTGTTTCCTGTTTAGCTGGTCCACACACGACCTGGAGTATGTAAATAACGAAAGTTTGTGAACCTGAAAAAAATTTAATGAAATATGTACCCCATTTTTGAGTGGTTTTATGAAAGAAAATAATAAAAACAGAAAAAACAATTCTCTGACCAAAAAGCAAAAATAATGGCCCAAAAAAATCTCGTTGGTTTTAAAACCAGAAGACTTGGATACCAAACTTGAAGATCAAAGCCTTTGAGTCATCAAAGTGAAAAGAGTAACTCATCATAAATTAAGGACTGGTAAGTTCGTTTGTGTCCCGATAATTAAATGGTAATTAATCAAAATTTTGTGTGAATTATTGCTAAGTGTTACCCTCCTGTTTCAAATATCATTTCCATGGTGATGTTAGAACTGGCTGCTGCTGTAATCTTGCATCATGCATGTAGATGTTAAACAAGTCAGGCCCCAAAATGGCGCCTTGCGGAACACCACATGCTCTTTTTGTGTTGTATCACTCAGATTCGTCGTTACTGCAAGAAACAAAAATGTGTTGCCACAGCTGCTGCTGGCTGATCCGCTGGGGTTACAGCGGCCGGTACAGCTGTTTTTTGGTCAACTGCGGCTGCTTGTGGTGTCAAGTAGCGCTCAGAATATCCAGCTTCAGAACCACTTTTGTGGAGGTTGTTTCTGGAGCATCAAGCATGACGTTTGGTTGTTTGTTCTGAATGAAACTTTATTGTCTTGTCATTCAGAATCCAGAAGTACCGATTGAAAACACGACAGACTGCTTGAGCACGATGGCCAGTGTGTGTAAAGTGATGCTGGATACGCCGTGAGTCCTGGCGCCTTCCTGAGCGCGTCGTCACCTTTTATTTGTTTATTTATTTATTTTTACAGTCTCGATCCGACTGAAACCAGTGTCACAATCATGTTTGCGTTCATACATTTGCAGAGAGTATCGTAGTCGCTTCAACAGTGAGGAGACGGTGTTGTTCTGCCTCCGTGTGATGGTCGGCGTCATCATCCTGTACGACCACGTTCACCCCGCTGGAGCCTTCGTCAAGACCTCCAACATAGACGTGAGTCTGCATGAACCACTTTTTAAATTAGGTCCCTTCGGTGGGATTTTATGGCAAAAAGTTGCAATTTTGGGAAAGATTTTATGACTTTTTTTAAAAGACAAAATGTTGTAAAATTTATTTTAGGAGATAACGTTGATATAAAATGAAATTCATAATTTTGACAAAGTTGTCATTTTTTTGTACAAAAGTTTTTGAAAAGATTTTGTATTTCCCAACAATAAGTTGTAATATTACGTTAAAAAGATGCAATTTTGTGAATTTTACAGCAAAAACTTTTTTTTAGAATTTTTGTCAGAATTATAACTGTAAACTTGTCAAAAAGTTGTGATTCTGGAAAAATTTTAAAACAAAAATCCTCCTTTTACAACAAGGTTGTGACATCGTGAAATTTAAGATTTCACAATAAAAACTTGTGATTTTAAAACATAACGTAGCCAAAAATTGTGATTTTCTTAATATTTTGTGACAAAAAGTGAAAATAAGTTTTTGAGTCCAAAAAGCTTCAAATTTGCAAGACTCAGTATTTTGTGCAGTTGTTGGTTGTGTTGAACGAGACGGAAGTCTGACGCAACACAGTTGCCAAACAAGAAATTCTCATCTGTTTCCCACATCAGCAAAACGAAACAAATAAACTCCTGTCGTGACGTCGCTGATTTTATGGTTTAATGTAACCTGTCCATTAACGCTGGTGTTGGTCTTTCTGGTTGTGACTCCAACAAAAACAAACAAACTTCTTTCCTCTCGCTGTTTTCAACTTTGTATGAAAGTCGTGGTTGTTTTGAAAAAAAAAAATGAAAAAGACATAGACGTGATTGTGTAAATTGTTTGTGATTGTATAATAAAACGTCTTGGCTAGCGCCGCTGCATAGCCTAGCGCCGCTGCATAGCCTAGCGCCGCTGCACGGCCTAGCGCCGCTGCACGGCCAAGCGCCGCTGCACGGCCTAGCGCCACTACACAGCCTAGCGCCGCTGCACAGCCTAGCGCCGCTACATAGCCTAGCGGTTAAAGCAGCTGAACCCGGGACAGAGGCTCAGTCCTCCTGCAGTGGTTGTGAGTTCAACTCCGGCCTCGCAGCTTTGTGCTGCGTCCCCCCCATTCTCTCTCTCTGTCCCCCACCTTCCTGTCTCCTGACTGCAAACCAAGGCAGAGCCACTAGGGTCCAGGGGCCTGTACTACGAAGCAGGGTTAACTTACTCGGATGTAAACCAGGGTTAACTTTCTAAACCGGGGTTGACAAAACCAGGCTTCTGAAAGTGGTGTTACTTGGTACAACAGCGCTGATTATGAAATTGATTTGTTGAATCTGATCACCTTACTTTACTGAAGAAGATGCACCATCATAATGCAGAGCTTTGTGCTGATGATGTTTCCCTCCACCTGTACTTGTAAGTTCAGCTTTTCTTTAATGAAAGCCATGAAGACACGAGGGAGCAACCGCCTGAAAATCTGGAGAACTGCTGGCAGATTAAAGTGGCATCCATGTCGCCAGATATCCAAAAGATTATGACTATGGGGAGATGCCAGTCTCCCCATTAAATGAGTGGCCTTTTAAATGTGACATAGAATGGTTGAACGGGGTTTTTATCCTTGTTCTGTTATGTGATATACAGACAACAAAATTTTAGTTTTGTCTATAATGCCTCAGAAGTTTCCTAAAAACCTCTATCAGAAAGCTTTGTTAGGTGGGGGGTTTTAAACGCGAGGTTTTGCACCTATTTGGGTCCGTTTTGGTTTAACTGACAACCTCATTATGAAATGCAAGCACTTGACGCTGATTGGCTGCCTTTGCTGACAATCAAAAGACTTTGCCGGCTTTGGAAAACTGACAGAGCAACTTTCTACAGTTATGGCCGACGCAGGTCCAAAAAAATCCCTCCCGACCCGAACCGACCTCGTGTAAGTTCTATCCAAACCCGACTCAGCCTGGCCCGAGTACGGGTCAGGGGCGGGCAGCGAATTCAAACTCTATTTGCTTTGTTGTGATCCATGATGTCATTACACCATAACTTTATATCAAATAAAACTACTATTAAAAAAGAGTTTTATGCCAGTATATTGAGCCCAAACTGACCCCACAAAAATGGTGGGGAATCGCAGCCCAACACCCGGCCTGAACGTGGGACCGGCCGAGGTTGGGTTTGGACAGAACAGGAGGAGATTGAGATACATTTTACATCATTCGTATCCGTTGTTCTGATTGGCCCAATTTCTGGCGAACGTTTCTAAAGGAGGACTTTCAATGAAACTTAGAAGTTCAGAATCTCAAGGACTTTTATGTTTTTGAATGCGGGCAGACTGTCGTTATTCAACAAAGACAAGGGACAGAGGGATTTTGATTCTATGTCTTCTTTAAGTTTTTAATATTTATATTGTTACTTGATTTTATTTAAATAGTAATTTCCTTTTTGCTGTTTTTACTCAAGCACATATGTCCCGATTTCTCACCACAATCTGGTGTGCGTCCAAAGTCAAGAAGAACTTTCTTTTATTTATTCGATCTTTGTGCCAAGTTTATTTGTTTTAATTCAGTGAAACAGATTTTGCTGTCTGTTGCAGCGGCACACAGACAGCAACTTTTCTTTTTTCCTCCTTTTCGTTAGAGCGCACATGCTAATTAAATTTCTACCTCGAGTGCCAAAGTCAAGCAGACGTTGCTTGATTTTATTTTATCTAATTGTGTCAGTTGACGACTTTTGAATAAGTGAAATTGTCGGTTTTGTGATCGCATATATACATCCTTTTTTTAAAATCAGTTTTCTTTTGAGTGTCATCTGGTGGACCAGCTGGGCAGCCAGTTACTGACCACTGCTAAAGACTCTGACCCGGCGAAACGAGCCCCTCACAGTTTGTGCCCCAATGTCACACGGATCATCCAGGTACGCCGGCTTTGTCTCGGGAAACGTTGTTGCTCGGCAGACGGTACTTATACAGGGAGTGGTTAATCGAAGTTCACCGAGAACATAACCTGTTCGGACCAGGTTTGAGACGTGGCGTAGAATGGCAGCATGGCAGCAGACCTGGATCTAAACCTGTCCACCTTTTGAAGTTCGGGTTAGTCAGGAAGTTACTCCTCACCTGATGAAGTTACTCATGAAGTTACCCTGATAAGCCGCTAATCCCGCTTCATAGAACAGGCCCCAGGAATTAGCAGGAAACCTGACAACGTAGCTGGCTGAGAAAAACAAAACAATCACCATCCCTTCAATGGTAACCATGGTGATGATGCGGCTTAAAGCCCTGAAAGTCACCGTGGACGGATTATCTTGTGATGTTGGAGTTTATCTTGTAAAAAACTGGATCCGTCTTGGTAAACTGTCGTTGATGAGTGTGTTGTGTTTGGTGTTTTTGAGGGTCTTCATGCTCAGTCTTTGGTCCTTTTCAGATGAAAGGGTGCATCAGGGTGCTGAAGGAGCAGCCGCCCAGCAGCGTGGAGGGTTTACTCAACGCTCTCAGGTCTGTAAAACATCTGCACGACTCTCAAAAACATGCCGCGGACGGAGATTCCAACTTCCTGTCTGCCCCTGCAGGTACACGACCAAACATCTGAACGATGAGACTACCTCCAAGCAGATCAAAAGCATGCTGCAGCAGAACTGAGTGGAAGCCAGCGACAGTATTCTGGTCCAGATTTCAGAAGAACTACTGAACGAACCTTCAGCAACGTTTTCTCTATGTACGTTTGTTTTTAAATGTGATGTTTGTTTGTTTTAAGAAAAGAATGAAAGGGACAGAAACTGAGAAAGTATGGATAAACATCAGCCGTTGGATTTGCAGTTATTCTGCCACCTGGTGGACTTGACTGGTAACAGCACCCCCATGTGGTCACAGTTCTCATGAATCCTTATCATTTTATCTCCTTAAATCTTTAAATAACCTGGTGCTTCAGCGCCACATCTGCTGTTTATTTACTCTCAAACTAGTCAAACGTGTGAAGTCTTTTCCGTCATGATTCAGGCTGCCGTTCATTTCAAGTTATTCTGGGTAACCGCATGCTGCAAACGACTGACTAAAACTACAAATTGTTCTTGTAAAATTGCAAATTTTTAAAGCTCTAGACTTTTTTTTTTTAAACTCCAAGATTATCGCACAATCACAAATGTTGCAAAATTTTGACTTTTTAAATTAAAATGTTATAATTTTGTGGGGAAACGTCAACTTTTTGGAACATTTTTTTTAAAATTACAATAGTTGTAAGATTACAAATGTATAATTTAAAATTTTTGTACTAAAATCCCAATTTCTTTTTCTTTTTTGCAAAATTCACAAGTTTTGACAAAAACAATCAACCTTTTGCTTTTCAAACATTTGCTAAATCATGATTTTTCTTTTGTCATAAACCAGCTTCTCTCCACCTCAGTTACTCCACTTTTTGATGTCAGAACTGAGTCAAACAGCCGTCACGTTGAAATTTCCCATTTTTAAGTATATGATTGTCTTTGGGCCACATTTGCCTCACGGTCCTTCAGTTTGACGCCACTAGAGGCTGCAGTTCCTCTACTGACCACTAGAGGCTGGCTTCAGGATAATATGGCTCGTTGCGCCGCTGATCCTACTTAGAGACCGCTGGCACCAGTTCTGGGTTGGTTTGGAGGCAAAGCAAAGCACCCTGAAGCAGTTGTCTTCGGGCCTCCAGTCAAGGACTCATAGGCTCATTTAACCAATAAACTGAGGCATTTCTCTTTTGTTTATCTTGTTTTTGAAAGTCATGTTGATCTATTTTCATTCACATATGGACTAACTGGACCGACATCCAAAACCAACACAGCCAGAACTGAAGCGGCAGGTAGCTGAGGTTAGAAGGGGAACTGCAGTCGCTCTGCTTGTGCCAGTCCTGGTTTCAGCTGTGGGGGACTCAGGTCAAAGCTCAAATAATTAACGTGGTCTTCGTGTCCATCAGAGCTCACGCCTAGTAATTTTTTTCACTTCCTGGCTTGTTTCAGACTAGCAAGCCGGATGTAGCCCCTTGGGTCAATCAAGCAGGACCACGATCAGACGTGATTGGGTTTATGAGCCTCTGGTGTGATGCGGATGCAGCACTTCTTATTTTTCAGGCAGCTCATATCTGGGTTTTTTGTTGTCTTTTTTTACATTTAAAGGATTTTTTTTTTTTTTGTGGCTCATCAAAATGACTCGTCAGCACGTTTCAGTAACTGTCAGACAGAAACTTTCCATTTTCAGTTACTTCTGGTAACTGGTGCCATCATTGCACTGGTCATGGCTGGAGTGTGCTCAAACAAGAACGCGATCACAAAAACTGAGCGATATTTATTGATTTCATGATGCATAATAAATGCATAAAGTTATTTTAAAGGTGATCTTGAAACTTAAAGTGCTTATGAATGTGCAAAAAAATGCTTTTTGTTGTGGAATATCATCCACTTGGCCCTTAGTTTCTTTAATTCTTCTATATACATATAAATTTAAATCACTCAGACTAAGTCACCATAGTGGGACCAAATCCATAAGTGTGTGAAATGTAAATAAAAACACAAAACGCAAATTTCACAAACCATTTTATTCACAACAGAACAAAGAAAAACAGATCAAATGTTCAAAATGACCTCACTTTTCCTTCCGAAGACGCTGAATTACTTCAGTTTAAACGTGAAGGCAGTAAAACGGTGACTGTTTAGTCGAGTAGCATCTTACGAGACCTGCCGATGGAGTTTTGGGTCCTGGTTCCTCTTGTATTTTTTTGTTTCATGATGCTCCAGATGTTTTCTGTTTTCAGGACACCCCTGCTATTTGCCATTTCATCACATCATCACCATGGTTACCGTTAAAGAGACGGTTATTCTTTACTTTCTGAAGTAGCGATGTTGCGGTTTGACTCATTTGTTAAAAATCTCAAATTTTGCAAAAATCAAAACCTTTATCATAAAATTGAGACTTTTGTATTAAAATTACATTTTTTTCTTGTAAAATGACAAATTAAGGCATTTTATTAAAAAAAATAATTTTTTTGTGTGTAATTTCAAGTTCATTTGAAAAAAATGAACTTGTTGTAAAATCCAATTTTTCAAATGTTTGAATCAAACATTTCCTCAGAAATGTTCCAGTTTTAGTTTCTAATCGTCTGAACGCTCTCGATGTAAAGATAAAATGAAGTTGTGGGCTGGATTTGGCCCACGGACCTCGATTTTGTCGTTATAAGTTTAGCATCGTCTTGCTGAAAGATGCAAGGTTTTCCCCGACAAAGACGTCATCTTCTTCTGAGATGTGTTGCTGCCATCAAACTCAAAATCAGCTATTATTTTTCATTCATTTATGTAGCATCTTTTATGTGTTCTGCTATGAATAAAATTCGGGCTCAATTCTGCTTCTATTTGCATCGTCAGACTTGGAGTTGCAGTAGTTTCATGTCCCTTAAGCCCTAAAATTACAACATTTCCTGCGCTACAGTCGTCTTAAAGGACAGCGGAAGAGGAAATGCTGTAAGAGCCTTAGCAGATGTCATATTTTTAGTTTACTAACAGGAAAGAACTGTGTTCATCTATAAATATTGTTTATGTACATGGGTTTTATCTGTAACCAAAGCTGTTGAATATCCAACAAACTGGTCATTTTCTCTCATTTAAACTGGTAAAACAAAGACGGTTAAATGTAGACGAGATCCGGCTGAATGTGATGGTTCTGTCTGGAAATGTAAATCAGATAAAACTGATGATTAAAAAAAGAAAAAGCTAATGGGAGAGCGACTGTGATGAGGACAGAGCGGTACGGGTCCGAGGAGACCCTCAGATTTTAATTTCCTCCGTGTTTCAGCGGCCGACTGGAAACTTTCATGAGCTTTGAACTTTGCTTTGTGCGTCGACGCTGCAGTTTCAGGGATTATATGGCATTAACTGTATGTAACGATGTCTTTGTGGGCCAAATAAAGTTTTTACATTTTTAAGAAACAGAAACGTACCCGCTGTCATCTCTCATCATCAACATAAAATGTTTCCTTCACTGTCATCACTTATTTCACAAAAAGGAGGTAAATAAAAGAAAAAAACCCAACAACTTACCTCACTGCTTCGCTGGGATTTAAGAGGGAAATTTCATCCAGGTGAGCAGACCTCTAGAAAAGCTGATGTCTTGGCTGAAGCATCCAGGTGTGTTAACGCAATGCCAACAGAGAACGACAACAGCAGTGGTCTTAGAGAAATGATCAGTCCAGAGCTACGAAACCACTCCCAAACTGTTTGGAGTACCATCATTATTCAGCGAGAAAGTTTATTCAAAGTTGAAAACATTCAAGGCAGCTGTCAATCATCCTCCGGGGGGACGGTCCAGAAAACTAGGTCTGACTGTGGAATTCTGGGAGACATAATAGGAACCGCTACATCTCAAGAGACTAGTGATCAAGCTCCTCCCTCTCCACCTGTCAACAAAAAAGTCATGATTTTATATAATTTGTGAATTTTATGAAACAAAATTGTGATTTGATGTTGACTTTTAAAGCAACAGTGAAGATTTAAAACAAAAACAAAACAAAAAAAGTTTGGGAGTTTTTGCAACAACATTGTTTAAATTGACAAAAGTTATGATTTTATGACAAAAAGTAAAACAGCGACAAAAATCAAGATTTGATTTTGTGAAATTTGACAAATATCTTTAAAAGTGCGATTCTATGACAAAATTTGTCCTTTTTTCTAAATGAAGTGGAAATTCTATGTTGTAATAATAAGTTTAAGTCATGATTTTATGCTAAACTCTTGTTATAACTGGACAAAGTTGCACTTGTACAAAACTTGCAATTTTGAGACAAAAAAGTCCCAATTTCTGAAATAAAAAATAACATAATTGTGATATTGCAAAATGTCACTTAAAATCAAAAACTGAATGAAAAAAAGTAATCAAAAATAAAGAAAAGAAATTAGTGATTTTATTGAATTAGAAATTTTACGTAATAAGAGATTTGAGATTTTTGTAATATGAAGTTTAAAAGTCATGATTTTAAGTCAAATTGTCAATAATTGTGATAATAAAAATATGCCACTTTTACATTTACATTAAATTAACAATTTTATGACAAAAAGCTGTAAAATTAATTTAACAAGTTGTTTTTGTTAAATCTGTGATTTTATTTACAAGAATGTTGATTATTTCATAGTATTGCTTTCTTAAATATGTCAACTTTAAATAAAGAAAATGTTGATTTCTGAATAAAAATAATGGATAAATAAAACCCTCAATTGTACGTATAAACGTGGTTCTGATCCGTTTTCTTTCCGTCCAAAAAGCTTCATATCAAATAACACCTTTATTTTATTGAAACTCAAAACAACGCAAGCGGCAGCTCAGATCAGTAGTTCTTACAAAATAACGTCACGTTGACGTAAAACGAATAACTGAATGCATGAAAAATGTCGGGACCAATCATCTACCAGACGAATCACTTCCTGTAGGTCAGATCAGCGGGACGATGTGGTTCACAAGAACGTGAAGAAAAAAGCCTCCCAGAGTGAAGGTGCAGCCAAGTCTACAAGGCACTTCAGAGGTCGAAGCTCTGCTGATGTTTCTGGGGCGTCTTCCCCAACGCCGCTTCTTCCCCAACGCTGCTTCTTCCTGGAGCGTACGCCACGTCTGCGTCGGGACTGTGGCTTTTTAACGTCGGTGAGTTTTCATGTGGGCCATCAAACGGCCGCTGCCAATGAAGGATTTTCCGCAGGTCACGCAACAGTACGGCTTCTCGCCCGTGTGAGTTCGCATGTGGATGGTCAAGCTGCTGCTGTGTTTGAAGCTTTTAGCGCACGTTTCACAGGAGTACGGCTTCTCTCCCGTGTGCGTTCGCAGGTGGATCTTCAAGGCGGCGTTGTAGGTGAATCGCTTCCCGCACGTGGTGCACAGGTAAGGCATCACATTTAAATGAGTCCTCATGTGAACGTTCAAATTGCTGCTGAGCGTGAAACGTTTTCCACACATCTCACAGGAGAACGGCTTCTCACCCGTGTGGATCACCTTGTGCTTCTTCAGAGTCGATGACTCTGCAAATCCTTTGCCACATGTGCTGCAGACGTACGGCTTCTCACCTGTGTGGATCCTCCTGTGTGAGCACAGCTGGCTGCTCTTGTGGAAGCATTTCCCGCAGGTGTTGCAGATGTACGGCTTCTCGCCTGTGTGACTCCTGTAGTGCTGCTTCATCAAGCACATGTACTTGAAGGCTTTCCCACAAACATCACATTTTATGGATCTTTTACCGTCGTCGCTGGCGTCCTTGTCCCGGGTCTCGGCCGTGGGAGGGCTGTGGAAAAGGAACTGGACACCGTTTGCTTCTCCTTCACGGTAGCTGCTTTCCTCGTGAAGACAGGTCACGATAAAACCATCGTTCTCGTCCTTCAGAACGGGCTGCTCAGCTTCCTGATTGGTGCAGAGTTCCTCCCGTTCCTCTTTGGTCCGTAGAGGTTCTGGTGGAAGCTCTGGGAAGAAATGGGACACAATGAAGAAAGTGTTGTTTGCATTTTTAGACATCAGCTGTATAAAAGGTTTGAGAAAATCATAACTGCTTCATTAAAATTGAGTGTTAATGTTTACCATGACCCCCCCCGAAACACATTAAGCTGTAAATTTATAAAAATTGTGGAGAAATCTTTATTTTAGAAAGTTGCAATTTTGCAACTCATGATTTTACAAAATCTGATTAAAGGACAAAGTTGAGATAATACGAATTTCAATTTCAGATCATAAGTTACAACATAAGTTGTAATTTAATGTCAAAAAGTCAGAATTTTGCAGAATTTCAGATTTCACGAACAAAATGTTTTTTTTTTCGACAAAAAAGGATGTGAAATTCATTATTATTTAACGCAAGACGATATTTTACAACTAAGTTTTGCAAAATTTGGGGTTTTACAACAAAATGTCATGATATTACACAGAAAGATGTAGTTTTGAAAAAAGAAAAAAAAAATGTAATTTTACAACATGAAGTTGTCATTTTTATGCCAAAGCTGTGACTTTTACGAAAGCTGATATTTTACTACAAAAGTTGGTTTTCTGTTAACGCGGCTCATTCGGACCTTTATATCATCGTTTACGTGCCCTCTGCAGCTGGATTTCTGCTTTTCAGGTTTTCCAGGATCGATCTCTGCTTTGTAATGCATCAACATTTACTTACTTTTACTGAACATTTCTTAAGCAGCAGCAGTTAGTCGCTCGCTGATAAACGCTCAGAGACTGAAACCGTACAGAGACTCAAGTATGTAGCTGAGACAACATGAAAGTTGAGTCCTCCACTGGCAGGGAGACGTTACTGCAACGTTTGCTCTCTTCGTAGTTACTGTGCAGTTTGTTGTGTGCAGATCTTCATTTTTGAGTCTCCGTCAGATGAAAAACATCAGGCGCAGCTACGACCCGAGCTGCTTCTGACCTTCTGAAAGGCTCCTATTGTTGCACAACTACAGCGAGTTCAAACTGTCCAAGAGGAGCAGCTGGGACTCAGACTTAAGTTCTGAAGTTCTGACTTCATATAAGCTCGCAAAAAACAACAAAAATTCTGATGAAAGAATGTAACAACTCGGAAGAAAAAGGCTGGAAAATTTACCTGCATATTCATAATTTAGGTCTTAAAACACAAATCTGAAAAACCACCAGAAATACTAAATAATAAAAAAAATTAAAAACTGACATTTTTGAATTGATAAACTTGCAAATTTGCAACAAAAAAACCTTTTTGGGGATGAAAAAAAGACCGACTTGATTCAGATCTCACTTCCAAATTTACAAGAAAAAAAAATTCACATTTCCAGACCTAAAAACACAACTTTGAAAATGTTAGAAATTCTGGATAGAAATCTTCATTTTTAACGTACGTTTGTTTGTTTTTTTTTTTGGGTGGGTGCTATTGTGAGTGAAATAGCAAATTTTGAAAAAAAAGAAGAAGAAAAACACAAAAACACAAAGATTCTGACTTTGGAAGTAAATTTGAGGGAAAATTCTTAAAATAAAATTCTAAACTTCTGACTAAAATCAAAAATTTGAAAAATGTTGGGAATTCTGGTTTCAAAGACTTATAAAAAAAACTCACAAGTTTTGATTTCATAAACGTTGCAACCAGTTTCCAAAGGAAAAAATGTTAAATTGTGAATTCATAAACTTGCACATTTGAGAAAGATACAAAAACATTTGAAAATCAAGCATCTCACAAATTTGGAACAAAAAAAAACCTCAGCTGTGACATAAAAACAATATAAAGCACTGAATTCCTGAAGTATAAACTTGGGCAAACTTGAGGGTAAAAGAAGAAATTTCTGGAATTATAAATTCACCAATTTTCAAGACAAAATTCTGAGTTTCTGATTCCGTAAAACGGAAAAGAAAAAGAAATCTGAGAAAAATGTTAAGATCCTCAACTGACCAAAAATGAGTCAACCTCCGTTGACCACCATATTATATTATATTAATTATAATATAACTTATATTAACACTCTAAAGTACTGTCCTATGACGTGTGAATAACTAAATAATACTAATCTACGTCTAGACTGGAGACGGTTTTCATCAATTGGCATCATTTAAAACTTTAAAATAACTCTCTAGTCAACCACGCATGTTTTTGGACAATCACAACTTTTAAAATTAAAATATGTTTTTGGTATAAAATATCTGCAATACTGCAAGTAGTTTGTTTTTTTTAGATCAAATTGCAATGTTTACTTAAAGTAACAAATTATGAATAATAGTCCTTAAATTGTTGTAAAAAGACAAATATAGGAGTATCACAACTTTTTGATAATTTAGAAATTTTGTTAAATACTGTCAAAAAAAAAAATCAAAAAAAAAAAGAAAAAGGAAAAACACATAAAGCCATTTTACTGTGAAATAGATTTTTGCCCTAAAAGAGTTTAAATTCTTCATGTTTAAAGAATAAACTTTTTGTTGGACACTTTTTATTCTTTCAAGTTCCATTTTATGTTTCAAACCAGGACTTCTGTTGTAACACTTATTTGTTTTTTTAATTGCTTAATATTGTGAAAGAAAGTCTCAAACATTATGCCATTTTATTGTAAAATTGAGACTTTTGAGATTTTTCACATTAAAAAATGAACTTTTTGTCGTAAAGTTTTTATTCTTTCAACAGTTAAATTCTCCTTTGACTTCTGTTGTAAAAACTTTCTTGTAACATATCAGCATTTACAACAAATCAAATTTTACAAAGATATTGCAGGATTTTCTTTAATGTAAAACTGAGGAATTTGCACAATTGTGACTTTTTGGCCCAAAATCCACAACTTTTCATCCAAAACTAGCTGCTCATTGGTCTCCTGACTGCTAATGTGTTGAACTGTCCTCATTTATTTTATTTTTTGTCAAATGGATAATTGAAGAGACATCTATTCAAACTCCTTTCAGAAATGTTCTGTTTCAAAGTATTTGCCTTTTCACCGTCTTACAGGCCAGATGAAAGTTCTTTAGTGTTGCTTTAAAAGACAATAAACATCTATTAATCGATAATACTTCTCAATTTTTTTTTTAAACTAAATGCACGATGTTAAAAAAAAATTAAATATTTGCCAGGATGCAGCTACTGTTTCCCGCCCCAAACATCTGCTTCAGGACTTTCACGTGCACGGTCAGAGCGTGCACGTGCAGGGTACAACCTTTCCTGCACGTGTCACAACAGCACCGCTTCTCGCCCGTTTGCTTTGGTTTGCTTTGTGACAAATCCTTTTGCACCTGTGTGGACGCTAGCTCTGTACCTGAAGCTTTAACCGCACGTGTGACACAAGCACGCCGTCTTGTCCGTGCGGATTCTCACGTTCTCGTACAAACGGCTGCTACCGCGGGAGCTTTTCCCGCATGTTTTGCGAGTCTACGGCCTCTCACCTGTGTGGACTGTTTGATGTCTGCTCAACAGGTGGTTTTCCTTAAAGGCTTTTCCACTAACGTGGCATCTGAAGGACCTTTCCGGCGTTTCAGTGCTACAGCGAGTCTCTGATGTGTCATCACTGATACTTTTCTTTGTCTTCAGCTCTGCATTCTTGTTCATTTCCCGTTTACTTTCAGTCCAACTCCAGCTGGGACGGTTCAGTTCTGGTTCTCCACCGTGAGGTTCGTCTTCCGTGAAGGCGTCGTTCTCCTGCTTCAGAACAAGCTGTTGTCCCTCCCAGCTGGTGCAGAGCTCCTCCAGTTCCTCTTTAACCTGCAGAGGTTCTGGTTCCTCTTGGTCCAGACTGGAGTCCTGCTCAGAGAACGCTCCCACCTCCTCACAGCCATGCTGCTGCAGGACATCTGGACAGACAACGGCAGACAAAAGTGGTGAATGAAATTCAGTGGTCAACCATCATCTGATCATTCGGCACATGCAACCTCTGACAAACAACAGTCAAAGATCTTTTCCCATCATGCCTTTCTGTATTTAACGAAAACTAGGCCCAAAAGGAGAAAACAACAACATATTGTGCTGTTAATGATCATCAGCAGGTGTGCAGACTCCTCTAAAAGGAGACGGATGCAATCTAATATCATAATAATAAACAATTAAAATAGATTCATAAAAAAATCCAATTCAAATACAATATTACATTTTTATGGTTTTAAAATGGCCCTTCTTGACTTATTCTGTTCCAATGAAACATCGATGTTTTTAACTTAAATCACAGGTGTCAAACTCAAAAGTCAGGATTTATGAAATGTTTGAACAAGATTTTACAGCAAAAGTTTATCACTTATGTCCAAACCTGTAATTTTTGTAAAACTAACTGTTTTATAATACAAATTTGTGATTTTAGGACAAAAAGTTGAAATTATACAAAATTTACAATTTTTATGACTGTTGTAATTTTATGTCAAAAAGTTGGAATTTTAAGTAAAAAAAATTCTAAATTTTGTGAAATTTGAGACTGCTCTTGATCTTGGTTGTTGGGGAAAAGGTCGATGTTTCAAAATTGCAATTTTATAAAAACTTTTTTTTTTTAAATCATAAAAAAAAGTCAACATTATTTTTAAATTTGTGATTGTACAAGGAAAGAATGTGATTTTAGTACAACTGTCTTAATTTTATGATAAAGTCACAATTTTTGAGAAATTTGAGACTTTAAACCAAAAACGTTACTTTTGCATTGAACTAACACCAGTGACCAGTGTGACTGCACGGCTCCAGACTCTTTTTGGGTTTTTTTTTCTTTAACAAGGGCCACAGTGGCCCCTAACCTAAACTTTGAGGAGCACATGCAGAAGATCTAGCGGTGCACATGTTACAATGACAGGAAATGCAAACATTCACATTTCTACTTATTTCCAGTGTTCCCAATACATGATCTCATAATAAAAACTGGAGCTACAATGAGCTGTTTTAAATTCAGTGACATTTTATTGTGAAGCACATAATCAATCACTGTCATTCCAGCACTAGATTAAGAAAATATTAATGCTGGGCAACAATTAAAATTATCAATTGCGATTAATCGTATGACTTTCTGCGTTTAGTCACGATTAATCGCAGAAAATTCAATAATTAATTCAAAAGTAGTAATTACATTACATGTAATTGTAATGGACGCTGTAGGAGAGAGAAATAACATCCTTATGATGTTTTATTTGTTATTCTGTACAGCACTTTGGTCAGCTGCTGTTGTTTTTAAAGTGCTTAACAAATAAAGTTGGATTGGATCCTGGGAGAGAAAAACAGTGATTTAAAAAACTGCTTAAATATGTTTAGAACTACAAATAAACTTTCTTCTGTTGATTTTTGTTTTTTTTAAATCTTGCCATTGAAATAGACCATCACTTCTCAAAATAAATTCATGACTTAAATGCTTTATCTAGAACCGCATTAGATAGATCAGTTCTGTCCTGTACTGTTAAATGTTAGAATATCAAATTTAACAAACGGACTCTTATTCGTTCTAGAATCTCTAACTCTACGTCTAAGCCTCCTCCTTTATCAGGGTTTGGGACCAAAGTGACCCAAAACAGACACTTTGGCAGAGTTACTGGTCTCTGCTCTGACTGAAGCTGGGAGTACTGGGAGGCTGCTGTGACAATGACCGCCGGTGAGTGTTTTGAGACTGGGAGAGGCTCACGGCAGCACCTGCTGCTCCTGCGTCAGCAACGGACAACCGGAGAGGTTGCCACATCCAGAATATTTGCCCCTTCCACTTAAAAAAAGAAAAAAAAAAAAGAAAAGAAAGGAAATGTAGACTACTAATTGGATGTGTAGGTGTGGAATTTCCCCACACACTGATTGAAATTTATTTATTCGCACATGTGCAAATAGGTCTGGAATTTACTTGCGCTGTCTCCAGATTTGGTGGCAAAATGTGAGAATTTGGTCACAGTCTAAAGTTCTGAACTAGCGTTTTTACACCAGAACTGGATCAAACAGGAAGCCGCATTAAAACTTCCTCACAAATGTTCTAGTTATATGTTTAGCGGCAGGCCGAATTTTTTTGACCTGAGGGCCTCGAGTTTGACCTGTGCTGTGGACATTGATCTGGACATCAACCTGAATATTTGAATTGGTTTTCATTGGTTCTAGATCCAAATAAAGCATGCCACTTCATTTTATTGAGTTTGACGCACCTCGTCTAAAATAACTTCCCGTACTTTGAAAACTGAATAGACAAGTATTCTGAAAAGTATTATTCGGGTATTGGAATCAAGGAATTTTAAACAATGCAAAACCCTAGTTAAAAGTAAAAACTGTTCCAAAAATAAATAAATGAATAAAAAAATAATGGGGTACTTAGGATTGCCCACACTGTTTTTATTTACCCCTTTTGTGAACAGATGCTTATAAAACACCCAACTGAGCACGAAGACCTACTAAACATGACAAAATCTTTTTTTAATGTGATTTCAGTGAGGACATCCTAGTTTCCAATCCTGCATAAATTATTTCCTTAAGACCTTTACTGACTCACATACTTGTCCTGTTTAAGTTTATTTAAGGTCCCCAGGTGTCCTACCTGTCCTGTTTGCATTTATTTGTGGTGCCCTGGTGTCCTACTTGTCGTGTTTAAGTTTATTTCAGGTCTCCATGTGTCCTACTTGTCGTGTTTAAGTTTATTTCAGGTCTCCATGTGTCCTACCTGTTGTGTTTAAGTTTATTTCAGGTCTCCAGGTAACATCCAGCAGTCTGCGCTGACGGTCGATCTCTTCTTCGTACTGGACGATGGTCTTTTCAAACTCTGTGAATATTTCTGCGGCGGCAGCAGTCAGTCGCTGGCTGATAAACTCTCTCAGAGACTGAACTGAAGACATTGCTGCTGCTCAAACTCAAATATTCAGAAGAGACGTGACAACAACACCAGATACGTAGGTGGCGGTTCATCGACTGTTTACTTCCGCCGGATGTCAATTTGAAACTTTTGGCGCCATCCGGCGGCGGAGTGATGTAATTACTGCTGCTGCAAAGTACGTTGCCTAGCGACGCGATGTAAAATGGCGACCAGTCCGCTTTTTCACTCAAAGAACCGAAATAGAAGAGATTTCCATTAAAACATTAAAAATTATCAGACTGTCACAATAAAAAACAAACACGCTAATAACACACAAACAAATTTATTGTGTCTTTACAGAACATGTCCCTTACACATGTGGACATATTTCACGTTTCCAAAAATGTTGTTTGAGGCACATCAATGAAAAAAAAAGGAAAAATGTGGAGAAGCGCCTTTTCTAATTGTGGGTTTCTCTCTGGGCATCCTTCACTCACACAGGTTCAAACTTAAACTTCTACACAGTCCTAATATACTGAACAGCATGCATCCAGGTTGTGGCATAAGTGATTTATCTTGTTATAAGGTAGACTGTTGCTAAAATAATTTTATAGACCCTTTGTGTGTGTGTGTGTTCTGTTGCGTTCTATTCAAATCTCCAGCAGAAATTAACATATCTACAGTATCTACAATTTAATAAAAACCAGACCTGAACCCTGTAGAGCTGCTGTTGAATGAGTTCGAGATAATGGTTCACACCAGATCCTACAAATGTGCCACAGACTGTAGAAAATCTTTTAATTTAAAGTCATGATTTTACTACAAAAGCTGTCTTTTCTGAAAAAAAAAAAAGAGATTTTAAGACAAAAATGTATTATTTTTCCCCAAATAACCAAAAGATCATGATATATTCAGAATATATATTTTTCAATGAGCACATGCTGAGTTTTTGAGGTTTGGAATGACCAGAAATGAGACAGAATCTAAGTTTGCCCAGAAACACCACTCAGGAACTAAGTAGACTGTAACCATGGTGACGATGTGGCCTGGGACAAAACGTAGACAGTCAGGTAAAAGAACACCATTAGCTAAGCATATATTTCTTACTTTTAATTTTACCCTTTAAGGTTCATAAATATTCACTACCTGTACATAAATGTATTTCTGAATTTATTTCTAAATTTATTTAAGTTGCACATTTTAACAAGGTGGACTGGCGACCTGTCCAGGGTGGACCCCTGCCTTTCGCCCGAAGTGAGCTGGGATAGACTCCAGCAGACCCCCGTGACCCTGAACAGGAAATAGCAAGTAAAGATGATGGATGGATGGATTTTAACAAGGTTAATGGAGACCAACTCAGTATTGGAGCCAGACTCTAGTGGTCAGTGAGGAACTGCAGCCTCTAGTGGTCAGTAGAAGAATTTAATTTTTTTTTTTCCTAACACTTAACTATTGCTTGGAAATCCGAAATTCATAAGTATAAATAGAACGTACTAAGATCCAAGATGAGGTGCAGATGGAAGGATTTCTCATGTTTCCCTTGACATTGTGACAACAAAGTTTTGAGAAAAAAAAAGAATGGTTTAAAGTCTGATATTTGGAGCTCTTTGAAACGTGTTTATTGATCATTTCAGTCACGTGTCACTTAAAATACATTTTTTTTTAAATATATATATGTATATATACACACACACACTCTCTGTCTACAGACAGTCTTCAAAGACAGTAACTTATTTCATGAATTTAAACTAATAAAAGCAACTTCTTCCACATCTTTTACATCCAAGGATGTGTTTTATCTGTGTGAGCTCTAATGAAGGACTAACGAGTGACTGTGGCTGAAGCCTGATACATACTCCACGAGAAGCAAAAATGTCTTCTGGTTTTTGAGGCTGCAAGAACAAGAACATTTCATATTTCACGAGAAACTCCGGTGCAGAACTCACAGAAAGACCCTCCCACTTCAGCACACGTACTGTTAATGTTAGAATATCAAGCCTACAAAGTCACATTAAAACTTGAATTTTTTTTTTCTTTTTTTTCTATAGATGGGAGGAAACGTGTACATTTAAACTCCTCACTGGAAGCCAGGTCGGTTCATTTTGAATACGGGTGCAGTGTGGTGCGGAGCTCCAGCGAGGCTGGTCGGAGACTGACCACCTGGGACGGGGCTCACAGAGCACCCGCTGCTCACGGAGGACAGTAGAGCGACACGTGCTTTCACGTTAGTCTCTAATAACACCAGAAACAGTCAATAAATCCGTCGCTAGTCAGTTTTGAAAAAAAAAAAATCGTCAAGAGCATTTGGAAACTAAAATAAAACGTCAGCAACACTGACCACACCCCCACATTAACCACGCCCACTCCACATTTTTGACCAATCCAGAAAAAAGTTCTGCCCAGACGATGTGTCAAGAACAAGCTGTGAGAACAAAATGACGTCACGCAGCCTCGAGAACAAGAACAAATTTCTCGCTTCTCGTGTATCAGGCTTCATCAGACCTTTAACCTCTGAAGATGCATCTGCCCGCGTACAGTTCTGGACGCCTCATTCACCTGTGTGGATCTTTGTGTGTGCCGTCAGGCTGTCGATGCGGCTGAAGCTCCTGCCGCAAAACGTGCATGAGTACGGCTTCTCGCCAGTGTGCGTCATCATGTGCCTCTTCAGCTTGGAGAGCACGGGGAACCGCTTCCCGCATGTGCCGCAGGGGAACGGCTTCTCGCCCGTGTGCGTCCGCATGTGAACCGTCAGGTGGGTGTTCTTCACAAAGTTCTTCCCGCAGGCCTTGCAGAAGTACGGTCGCTCACCCGTGTGGATCTTCATGTGGTAGTGCAGCGTGGATGCCTGGTTGAAGCTCTTGCCGCAGGTCTGGCAGCTGTACGGCGTCTCGCCTGTGTGGATCCTCATGTGGTTCTTCATGTAGTATCGGTCCCTGAACGACTTCCCGCAAACGTCGCACCTGACGCAACCCGCATCCGTCTGGACTGGAGTTACAGGCACGGGAGTGCCGTCTACATTGATATTGGGAGTTCTGGTAGGCATCGTCGGCCTCCAATCCTCGTGTCCAGCCGGTCCAGACCTGGCATTACTGGTTTCTCGATTCTCTGTCTTACCTACGGGGGATTTATCAGTCCGCGGCTGGTCATCGTAACCACTCTTCACGTAGGAAGTCAACATGACGATGTCGGTCTCCTGCTTCAGGACAAGCTGCTTCTCCTCCTGCTCCACTTTGACCTGGAGAAGCTCTGGTTCCACCCGGTCCAAACTGGAGCTGTCCTCCTGCGTCTCCAGAACGTCCTGTGCTTCAGAGACGTGCTGCCGGGGGACGTCTGAAAGGACCCAAAAAAAATAAAACATGAAAACCAAAGAAAAAGCTGTAAATCACAACAGCAGAAATACAAATCCAAGATTATTTTTGGTAATTTGGAAAAAAATGAGGTTTTTTAACTTTCTGACCTAAACTTATAAATTAAGCAAAACTGAGACATTAAGTGCCTAAAACATCAACTTTCAAATAAATACTGTTTTTTTCTTCATAAAATTGACTATTTTGTAAAACTAGGAAATTCACATTATTGCTACTTTTTTCCCTGAAAATCACAAGTTTTTGTTTTAACTTCTAACTTCATGAAAATTGAGTTTTTGAATATGAAATTAATATATAAGTAAAAATGAAGAAACAAATAAGTATATTGTTTTGTTTTTGTAAAATTCAACAATTTACAACTACTTGTTTAATGAAAAATATCTTTATTTGCAATGACAAAATTTTGTGACTTTTAATACAAATGTTTTCATTTTATGAAATTAAGGCTGAAATTTGAGATGTTTTTTAAAGTCCAAAACTAATGGGACAGTTTAGCTAGTTGAGAAAATAAAGAATAACCTGTCCTTTAATTCAATTCTTTTTTTTTATATAGCAACTATTTCCAAAAAGTCGTCTCTCGGTGCTCGAAAGCCAGAACACGAGGACTTTAATGGTAACCAGAACCAGGATCAGATCAGAACTGCTTTATTGCCATTTCTGTGAAGATGTTCAGACTGGAATTTGTTTTGTTGTAATGGTGCAAACAACACAGGTTAATGGAAGTAATAATAATAATAAAAAAAGAATAAAATAAAAAATTAATTAAGAGCATGCAGAATAAGAGATAAAGAACACTAGAAACATATTTACAATTGTATAATGTGCAAATATCAGATGTACAAGGAGTCTGAGTCTGAATCTGTGATCCAGCCGTTTATGAGTCTGATGGCTGAGGGGAAGAAGCTGTTTATGTGGCAGGAGGTTCTGGTCCAGATGGACCGTAGCCTCCTGCTGGAAGGGAGGGGGGTCGAACAGACTGTGTCCGGGTGAGAAGGTTCAGCCCTGGTCCGACCTGCACATCCTAAAGTGCTGATGGTCCGGATGTCTGAGACATTCTTCCCCAGCCAGTCCTGCTGTCTCCAGTCCGTCAGGAAGTTTGTGATCCACCTGCAGATGGAGTCGAGCACGTTGAGCTGAGAGAGCCAGTCTTGGAGCAGAGCTGAAGTCCACAAACAGGCGTAGGTACCAGGGGAGCCCAGAAGCTCCAGGATGGAGTGAAGGGTGAGGTTGACAGCTTCGTCTACAGACCTGCTGGCTCTGTAGGCGAACTGCCAGGAGGGAGGAGGTGATGGACTTGAGGTGGGAGAGGACCAGGCGCTCAAAAGACTTCATGACTCCAGACTTCAGCACCACAGGTCTGTTGTCATTGCGTCCAGTGATCCGTGGCTTCTTAAAGACGATGGTGGAGGATTTGAAACAGGCTGACATGTGGCTTGACTCCAGGGAGGTGTTGAAGATGTCCGTGAAGATGGGAGAAGTTCGTCCACACAGTGTCTCAGGCTGGAGGGGGGGACACCGTCAGGCCCGGGGGCCTTGCTGGGGTTCAGCTTCCTGAACAGCTTGTGCACATCCTGCTCCTGAATACAGAGGATAGTGGGAGAGGAGGGGGGGTGTCCCAGGTTGGCATTGGTGGGGTGGAGGTGTCTGGAGAGGTGTCAGGGCTGGCAGATGAGCCATCAAAGCAACAATGTGGCCAGTTGCTGGTCGTCAGCAGCGTGGGGGGCTGTAGGCTTGTGGTTGGTGAGCTGCCTGAGCCCCCTCCTCACAGAGGCCGAGTCGTTGGCAGAAAACTGCTGCTGGAGTCTCTCAGAATAGAATACAGGAGTTTAGCGCTCCTCACCTCCCTGCTGAACCTGTTTCACCTCCTCGCCAGCCTGAGCACCTGAGTTTACCTGTGAACCAGAGCTTGTCGCTATAACTCACCCTGGTGCGTGTTGGAACAACGCTGTCCTCACACAAGTGGATGTTTGAGGTCACAACATCAGTAGACTCGTCCAGATTGTCTGAAGAGGTCCTGAACACATCCCAGTCTGTGGAATCCAGACACATGCGTAGCTCCTCCACAGCCTCACTGGTCAACTTCTTTGAAGTCCTCACTACAGGTTTGGCCAGCTTCAGCTTTGGGATCAGGTGAACCATTACGTGGTCTGAGTCCAAGAGCTGCGCGGGGCACCGTACGATAGGCTCCATTCACTGTCGTGTAACAGCGATCCAAAGTGTTCTCTGCTCTGGTTGGGCATTTCATAAACAGTCTGTATTTGGGTAGTTCCTGGCTCAGGGTCCCCTTGTTAACGTCACCGAGAACCGGAACTAAGGATTCCAGGAAAGTCTGACCACATGCAGAATCAGGTCCCTGAGTGCACGCTGAGCCAGCAGCCTGAATGAACAAAGTGAACTCACACGGGGAGTAAAATGGCTTGCAGTTAATGAAGAGGCATTCCAGAGCAGTGTTGGGAGACCACAGTCACATTGTTGTGCTGACAGTCCACGATCTGTCCACAGAGCCACGTCCCCATCATGCTTAAAGTACAAGAGGAAGAAAAGTCCCTGGCAAAAAACACAATTTATGCACAAAAGCAGACAAAACAGAGCGCACCAAAAAGACAAGGTGCCCATCTGCACACCATCTTGATCGGAAACAAACAAACAAAAAAGTGGTGATCTGTGAAATTCACAGATTCTGTTTGACACCCCTGGTTTTAAAGAAAAAGAAAATGCACTTGAACCAACTTGGTTGCAAAGAAACAGTGTCTATACATACATACATACACACACACACATTTGTGTGTGAGATAATTAATAAAAAATGAGATTGATCATCCATCTACTTGGCCAAACGTTTTAGTTTTTTCTTAGTTTAGTTTTTTTTTTTGTTATTGTTATTTTTTTACAGCCTCCTCTTCTCCTCTACACCTCCTTTATTAAATCCTACACACCTCCATGCTACAGCAGAGCTCGTACCTGCTTTGTTCATCTTTATTTCAGGTTTCCAGGTGACATCCAGCAGTCTGCGCTGACGATCGATCACCTCTTCGTACTGGACGATGGTTTTTTCAAACTCTGTGAATATTTCTGCGGCGGCAGCAGTCAGTCGCTCGCTGATAAACTCTCTCAGAGACTGAACTGAAGACATTGTTGCTGAAAATCTAAACAGTCAGCGGAAAAACGACTAAATGAACCGGACGACTTCACACACAGAGAAACACGGCGGCGCCCTTTGTTTGTTTACTTCCGGTGGAAGTCGCGGGTTCTTCTCTTGTTCTGCGTTGTCGCCCTCTGCTGTTGAAGGAGCGAAGCGACTCCTCTCCAGCTCTGAGTGTCGCTTTTACCTTTGATTTTAAGGCGTAATCACCATGTTTATATTAATAGAGAACAACCATGTATTTTAAAAGAACATTTCAAAATCTGTGTTTAAGCTGTTTCCTCAGTTATTAACAGATCTAATCTAGTCCATGTAGATGCGTTAAACCTCTGTGGCCACTAGGGGGTCTCAAAGCTACCAGTTATGCCTCATCATACAGTTTTAGTTGAGAAAAAAAAATACATGAAACATGTATACATATTTTTAAAATTATTATGTTTATATGCATGTGTAGCGATATATGTATATTTAGACTTTATATATATATATATACATATATATATATAGAGAGAGAGAAGATATATTTATGTTTATATCTCTACATATTATTTTGTATATAATTTTTAGTTTTTTCTATAAATATATACTAAATATTTTATATTGTGTTGTATTTTACAACAATTTTGTCATGAAAAGAAATTTCCTTATTTCTGATTATATATTCAGATAATAAGAAGCACTTAGACATATAAAGAAATATGTGAATTCGCATTGTAATCCAAAGGGATTTGCTCAACTGCAAGTTGTATATCTATATTTTATATGTGTTTAAAGTACAAAATAACATTTTTTAATCTAATTTTTTAAAATATGTCTGCTTTGCTTTTAAATCTAACTTTATGAAGTCAGGAATGCTGAGGTTTTTTTTTTCTTGATATTGTGATTGAGATTGTTTGTGGCATTACCATCAAACAATCTGTTAAGCATTGTCATAGTAAACATTAGCGGTGCAATGGATCAAAAAGCTCACAGTTTGGATCGGATCAATTTTGGGATCAGCAAAAAGGGAGAAAACAAGAAAAATTTAACTCTCCACTAATTTTTTTAAAGATTTTTTTTGCCCAATAAAAAACATTCAACTTAATGACATAAAAACAACTTAAAAATGAAATACAGGACATGATACTTATTGTTACCTTTATATTAGTTCCTGTTTACACGGGCAAAATTTCTTAATCAGGTTAAAAGCTTTCGGAATTATTAAATCCAAATCCACTGTTTATATAAAACAAATAATCCAATCATGTTGTGTGTGTATACATGCACCACACTTTATCCAGATTGGCAGCGATTAAGATGAGCAGAGTTGTCTAATTGCCCTAAAACACCCACAGAAGAAAAACTTTGTTTGGTCTCCTCAGGTATTAATGCTTGTATAACGTCAGCCCTGTAGCCCAAGAACTTGATTGGGCCCTGTGTGGCCCAGTCAAGTTCTACACATAGGCGAGGGCCGTCCCACGGCGCCACATGGCTGTCCGCTGGCCTCTGGGCGGAAGTCCCCTGATGGGCTGACATCCCCCTGCCAGTAGAGCAGGGGGTGTGAGTGGGCCCAAAAAATCCAGCCCGACCCGACCTGAACTACTGCAGGTTTTGTCTGAACCTGACCGGGCCGATCTGGCCCGAGTTTGGGTTGAGTATCGGGCCAGGCAGAGAATTCAAACTGCATTCATTATGTTATTATCAACATGCCATACCATCCATCCATTTTCTATACCCGCTATTTCCTGTTCAGGGTCACGGGGGTCTGCTGGAGCCTATCCCAGCTCACAT